>WEIV01024866.1:111795-128409 GCA_013390005.1 Calyptomena viridis
AATTATTATTAATTTATAAATATATGTGAAAATCTATTTCACATACATTCCAGTTAGAGTCAGCCTCTTGAAAATCCATTTAAAAGCAAATTATGGGCCTCTGAAAAGAGAGGCAGGAAAATCTTAAAAGCACGAAATTCAGTGATTTGGAATAAAGGAAGCTTAAAACAGACAACATCTGTTGTTTTCAATCCCATGGGATTTTCTTTTTTTTTCCCCTCCCTCAAATCCCAGCCCTTAATGAACAGCAATGTCAGATTTAGAAAGAAAAAAAATAATTTGTTTATACAAAATTAGAAGTGTGTCTGGAAATCTGAAATCCTTGAGTACGTAAGCCGGTGTCTGCTCCAGATCTGTCTTTGCTAATGGAGAGAAATCCAAGTATCGTGTCATCACAACAGTTTACAAGTGCTATCATATATTTAATCAATCTACAATGGGATGAATATTTGCCGGAGAAAAGGGATTTCAATTTAATTTTTAATGGCCGAAACCAGCTGCAGAATTGGACCCAAAGGGTAAGTGGAATTGCCATGGCCTATACAATAGCATAGGCTACTAAAATGGTTGTGGGATCACATAATTTCAGGAAAATGCTTCCGAGAATAGTCAGGGTTATTAAGATATTACTAGAAATAGTTTTTTATAGTCAAGAGGTTATTTTAATACTAAATTTCAACATACTAAGTAGATGCAATTGTAAATCATGTTCTGTCAAAATAACTTTAAGTATAAACTTGATTTTCTTAAGGTTTTGGAAAACTTTAAAGGAGTTTTGAAGTACTGAGTCAACATACCAACGTCTTAACAATGTCATAGCTGGCACTGCAGAATTCTTCAAGTATCTTGTGATTCCTACCTTTAGTGTTAGAAAAGGAAGTGTAAAACAAAGGAATGTGAAAATGGCTACATTTCACACTTTCTGTTGCTGCTGGTATAAGAATATACTTTTGGCAGTATAATCTTGCCACATGCATTGACATATTTTTATACAATGTGCAATGAAGCAACACAAGGCAATTGCTGAATTATATCGCAATCTGTAAACAAACTGACTTTCTATGCAGATTTGTGGCCTAAGAAGAGAACAAAAAAGCAAAGTAAACCTGAGCTTTTTTGCCATAAGTTATGCCCTGAAAATTTAAATTCTGTCCTGCTTGTGAGTGAAAGTTCATGCACCTTCAACTCTGTGAGGGAAACCAAGGAAAAATCTTGGGATGCTTTGTTAGCAGTCAGTCTTGTCTGCAGGGATCTATCTTAAGTTACGACTATTCCTTAGTCAGCAAGATCACGAGTGTCACCCAGCCAACATCCCTTCCTCTGCTGAAAATCCAGTTACCATCTTTTTTTTCATCACATACGTCTTGTCTGTATCATTTGTTGCTTTTGCAACCTTTTAACTGGTCTTCCGAGCCCTGCTGCAGTCCAGTTGCAGTTCCCTTCTTGCTCAAGGCATTGGTAAACCTGACACGTGTTGACTCTCCCTGCCTTTGACTGCCACACAACATCTCAGCGCTTGTTAATCCATCTGCAAAGACCTGCAAACTGCAGGTCGTGTTAACCTTAAGGAGCCTTCACTGTTTGCTCTAGAGGTACACAGTTGGCTGCTGAAACTTTGTGTCCCGGGGAAAAAGAGTTTGAAGGATGACTGCATGCCCCTCTCAGGGCTGGTCAAGCCATTGTAGTTCGCTCCCTGGACACATGCAGAAAGAGCCGTGCAACAGAACTCTTCGCTTACAGCCTCTCTCTTCCTGCCAGGAATTGCAGTCCTATTTATCTAGTCAGATGAAGAGCTGGCAGGCTGAAATGTAGGCTGAAAGGCACGTGGTGCTCAGCAGGTCCTTCCCTTTGCACATACATACTATTACATGCCTATAGCAATAAAAATTCTAATTTGTCTGCGAGTTTCACTGAGGAGTACTTTCAAGATACTCATCTTAAGCTCCTTCACAGAGTTTTTACAAGCAGTATGTGTATGGAAAGAATTCAAAAGCTCTGGAGTGCATCACAGATACACTTGTTAAAGCAGATTGTGTATGGCCTTTTTTGTCGATGGACTATAAAGTAATGAAAAACTTAGACATGTAACTTCAGCTTTGATTTCCATTCTTATTAATGCTGCTGTCACATGTCTGGTACAGCTGAGTTGCTGTGGTACAAGGGAGGATTGGTTCCTAGCTTTATTAATTATGCTGATACGGTTATTTTATGAAGGTTATTATTATTTTTGCTTATCTTTAACTCCTCTTTATAAGCAAGTAAAAAGAAGGGGCATTAACTCCATGATAAATCCACTGACTCAGTTTAATATTGACAGCTTTATCTAGACTTAAGCCACTGGATATAAGATCCAAATCTAAGCTGACTTCTGACTGTGAGCATGTAGGATTTTTTTTGTGCATTTGGTAGTTTCAATGTTTGCAGTAGTCTTGTAAGTTTAGATGGTTTAAGGTTCATTCTCTGTGCAAGCTGACCATCTGCTCTCAGTAATTGCAAATTCACTTCCAGTATTAATGAACTGTTCCTGTGTTCTTGCATTTCTCTGAAATGCCTCAAGCAACTGTTCCTCACATGGAAAAGTCACAGCAGCTGTGGGATTCACAAGGACTTCAGTGCTTGTCTCTTGCTACACTTCTGGCATCAAACCACTAAGTGCAAATAACTTTTGTAACTGCGTAATAACTGCAAACCCATTAAGTGTAACTTTTCTGACACCAGAAAAAAAAGCCACTTGCTTTAAAAGAGCCTTAATGGGATTAGAGAGTGTGTGACCACCTGGAGTTGCTCTCGGGGCTGCCTAACTGGAACACATTAGAGATAAGGACCCAGTTTTTCCTTGAGCTTTGGTCAGAGGGACCATGTGATGCTAATGGGGCAGGAAGCATGGAGATGTGCTTCCCCATCTCCAGGCACCCCCCTCCCTCCCATTTGCTTTTGTAAGGTGGAAAAATGCTCATGCCACTTCCCACATTTTTCTTTTATTAATAAACCAACAGAATTATGTTTCCTTAAAAAAAAAAAGTTGGTTTTGTGAATGTAGTCAGATCAGTCTTTGATTTATTTACCCTCCTCTTGTAGGACCAGTTCCTGTAAGAATTCAAGGCACTGCTTTACACACTGCTTCCCAGCACACTGGTTTGGTGTGCAGGGTATGCTGCACCCTGTACAAACCATGTTCTGGGTCTCCTCCCACTCTGGAGCTGCAGTCACAGTGCGAGCATGGTCTGGGCAGCCCTGCACACGGCATGGGGACAAGCCAAGTGCTGCAGGCTGAGGGTCCCTGTCAGCCCATGCTGGGGGGGGTGGACAGCCTCAGCCCACCAATGCATCCACCAAAGCACTGTGTCCTGCACTGAGGTACTTACCAACATCCGCCGGTAAATATTCTTATAAAATGCAAAAGCCAAAATCCTCTTCCACACCGAAGTGCCCAACTGTGCATTTGGAAGCAAATTACCTGATCACTAGTTTCTTGTAAAATGGCCATCAAAGAACAAAGTTGCACTCACAGTTTGTATCGTAGCTTAATATTTTTGAGGCATTTGACCATAAACCAGGAGGTACTTAAATCCACAATCTCCAGTCATAATAGAACGTTTCACCACAAGGTTGCCAAGTACTTGAGAGCAATGCAAGGAAGAGGAATAAATACATATTTTCACTGAGGTTTTTATTGGGCTGCCCTGAAATTTCATTTTAGGAATTGTGTGACATTTACGCTGTTTAATGGTATGTGACACAAGTGTGGAACATGACAGAAGTTGCAGAAGACATGAAAGTATTTAACTAATCCAGATGGCAGGAACTTAAATGGGACATGATTAAACTGTGTATACGGACAGCAGAACAGCAGATGAAATTCAGTATTGCAGAAAGCAGAACAATCAATAACTGCGAAGAATAATCTGATCCACATTGACCCTTTGTAGTTTTCTAGATAACTTGTCAATAATTAAGCTTGCAAGAAGGCATTTAGGTGTAATTTCAAACCCTAGGCTCGATATGGGCCATGTTTCTGCACCTCCTGTGTAAGTCTGAGTTTAATGTCCTTCCTTAAAGGACAGCTCTGTGCAGGTCTTGTCTCCTAATTTTTGTCCATTTTCCTGTGTCTCTCACTGAAGGGTGTGATATAATCTCTGAATAACCAGCAAACCTGAGTTTGGAGTCAAACTGGAGGAATTTGAATATTTCTCTTGATTGTGCTGTCCCTCTTTGTTTCTCAGCACACTGAGAAACATCCTCGGGTTTCTTCCCCACACACTATTTTCTGGGCACATGTTCGTTGCAGCAGTTGTCTAGTGAACTCCACGCATTAAATCCCTCTCACTTAACATCCTTTCTGTTCACTGCTACAACTTGCCAGACTCCAATGAGTGATTTTCAAAAAAGATTTGGTTTTAAAAGTGGCCCATTATGTTCGCCTATTCATTGTTTACCTTGGGCTTGTCACGGAGAGTAGCTTTCTTCCAGGGAGCATTGTGTGCTTCTCCTCATCTTCCTCATAGTCCTCCTCATCCTGCTCCTTGAGTTTCCAGATGTAGGTGAGCAGAGCTGGGTACCCACAACAGGTCTTACTACCTCCCAGCGCTGGAGTGCCTCACTGCACGAAGGAAGTGTTAAGATTTTAATGTCAGAAATAAAATGCTTCACTTTTGATGCTTTCCATTCGTCATCTCCTCTTAGCTGGATTTTGACAGCAGGGGCCAGAGCAGGCGTAAGGGCTTCACGGCCTCTAGTGGGCAGTGGCCAGAGCTGCAGGACTTTCCAGCAACTATCTAAATCCATAGAAAACTTTTATATTTTTTAAGATCAGTGTATGTTTACCCCGGTTTCCTGTGGAAATAAGGCGTATGCAAACACTCCCTCCGTGTGTGCTGTCCCCACACTCTCAGCAGCTCTGGAGAGCAGCTGAGCAGCTCTCATCAAATCTGGACGATTTGATAGAGGTGCAGAGATTTCACAACCAGTACGTCTAGCATTTGTGTCAATAGGTGTGCCTGTGTCAAGGAGAAACTTTTAGCATGCTTTCTAACAGCAAGACTACTGCTGTACAACTTCACACAGTACAAGACACCAAAAGTAATGGCATCGGAGAGAGATCGCATGTATGGAAAAAGCTGCTTTGAAATCCCTTGTAAATCATGCTTGTTCACATGGTTGTAGAAGTCCTGACCCTTAATTTTGTTCGATGATTTGGTTATTGTAGACTTTAAAAACATGTCTCTTTCATGGCACTGTCAGATAGTCCTGCTGGGAAGGGAAGGAGGAGACTGCAGGTTGCTGGTACTGCCCTGACTGTCACAACACACTGCCTGCTTTGTTGCTTATAAATGTAACTGGTGCTTGAAAGACCCAAATCTTGTATTTTCTTTCTGTTTTCAGCTTCCCTATTCAGACTGGTTTATAACAGCGATCATTAAAATATAGCAAATAAAAATGAACCTCATAGATAGATTCTTCATCATAGTTCAGAGAGCAGTTCCCATATGTCAGTAGGAACAAAGGAATGAATTTAGATCCCTTAAAATGAAGAAAATCTTTTCTGCAAAATGGTTGCACATATGATACCTTTTCTCCTTGTTTTTGCTTGGCTTTATTAAAGATGGGAGGAAAGATATGCCGGGACTGCCAACTCACTTCAAGTTAATCCAGCAAAACAGGCAGTCCTTCAAGTGAGCAAGGCGGAAGTATATTGTCTCCTTCACCATGTTTCACTTCTTGTACATCTCGTTGTTTGAAAACCTCTTTCCAGTCGCATGTTGAATGCCTTGGTTTATTTAGAGCACCTGAAAGTATTTTTTAAACATAGTGAAGCGGTTTTAAGTTGAAGTTGTAGGAAGATGATCTGTAAGTGTACCTGAAGCGGTTAGGGTCTGACTTTTCGTTTTAGAAGCACTCATTTTTCATGTGTTACAAACACTTGAAATGACAAAATTACGGATAATGTCTTTTCTGAGTTCATACCACAAATGCCAGGCCAGCAAAAACTGAAAATGACTCACATGGAACCATTCAGCTTTGTCCTTGGATCCAGAATATCTTGCAGAGGGGTTTTTTTCCCTCTCGTTTTTCCTAGAAGTGAATTTTGAAAAAAAAAACACAATGTGGCCTTTTTGTGCTCGAAAATCTTAGTTGCTTTTGCCAAGAGAGTTAGAGAAGGATGAGGGCAAACATGGCATCATATACTTTTGGTACACAGAAATATATCTAATTGGGACCATCTTAGGAGGTAGAATATTGTAAATTAAATCAAATATTGCTGTCTCCGGCTCTCCTGAAAAATGCTTTCTCTCTGGTCCCTTTTACTCAGGCAGCTGTGGCCTCTGCCTTGCCTGCTTTGGTTGTAAACGATAGTCTCACATGTCTGGGTACCTTCCCAGCACTGACATACGTAATCTAGATCCTTACATCAAATCTCATTTTGCAGGAAATTACTTTGGGAGAATCCATCATTTTCTTTGCCCAAAGCTGCCTAATATACTGCCAGTTTTTGCTTTTATTTTTTTTCCCTGCCTTTATAAATCATGCTAGAAGGTATGCAGGACAATGATAATAGAAATATGATCAGTAAAGATTTTTGTGCATGTGTGTGTTGAAAGAAAACAAATTCGTCGATAGCATAATTTACCAAATGTTAGTGCTTTGGAGTTCTGAAAGGACAGGAAGACAATGTTTCATACATAAATCGGGCTGAGTTATGCTCAAAAAGAATCTTTATATATTTAAAAGATAATTTTTATATTCTGAAATAGTCACAAACCAGACTCGTTTGCTTTCTCTTCAATCAGTGGGAGGATGGGAGAATCGCACACTGATGGGGACCACTACAATAGAGAATTCTTGCCCATTCCCCTAAGTGCTTATTGAAAATAAACCTCTGATATATTGATTACAAGCTTGTTAAGCTCCACGGCAGTTCCTCAGATGAGCTGTCAGCATGTAAGCAGTTTTTCTGCTGGTGTTTGAGGCAGGATTGTGCCAATAAACTTTGTCTTTCCCTTCTGTGATAAGAAGCGCTGTTCTTTAACAAATCCACCTTGAAATCTCTGGGAAATACATGATACTTGCAAGAGGTGAGGTAAGCCTTCTAGCCATGTTTGGAGTTAGTTTTGTTGCAGAGGGATGGAGGTCTTACATATGTGGATGTTTTCAGTAGAAGTGAAAGAGGAGGTGCTGGGACATTTGTTTCCTCCCAAGCTCCAATCTGCAGTAATATTGCTGGTAAAAAACTTGTACCAGAAGAGCTGCTTTGAGGAGAACTCTGCTTTTCTCTTTTCATAAGTATGGCTATGAATTTTTGCATGTAAATGTAATAGCTGAGTTGCCATAGGGTATTTAGGCCTGACATACTTCGCTCAACCCACTTTCTATGAACAGGCTTTCAGATGCTGGGAGTGTTCTGCTCATAATTTTAAAAAATTACGCATTTAGATGCTGCCGTTTATTTCTGATTCAGAAATGTATTTTGTTCAGACCCTAAGAAAATTAATATTGGTAGCATGTCAACTTTGAGATGCCATATGTCATACTGAATTACCTTGATATATTTGATGTAGTCTCAGCTCATGCTTGCTTCAACAGTGTTTGGGAAACCAGCAGTCTTGTCAGATAAAATACCTGAAATAGTCACAGACCTGGCATTGGTTGGTGAAAAATCTATACTGTAGCACAGTTGATGCCTTAACTACAGCTGCTGTAAGAGACAGAAGAAATTTCACCCTCGATAGTGATCATGCCTGATGTCAGAAACTTCAGGAATCCAGCTAGAGCAGCATTTGGAAGGAAGCCCTTGAAGTTTTAGGCAGTACAGGATGTGTTCTCGGCCTTTTACTGCTCCCCAAGCCAATAGTACTCTAGCACTTGGCTGGGTGTTTGTGGAACACTCTGTTTCCACATGTATTAGTGCTCAAAACCATTAAGTGTTCCACAACTCTTTTACAAGAGGAGTAATTACATCCTGTCGGCACAAATTACTCCCGCTGTTTAATTTGGAAACCATATTCTTTGCTTCCAGTCTTGTGTTGTTACACAGCAAAGAGTAGCTGCATTTTCTGCCCAGGGTGGTGGCATTTTTCTGTGTCATGTGCATGAGAGATGATAGCAATGGTGGTGCTGTCCCTCAGAACGACATTTCAGGTTTGTCTGTGACCATGCTAATTTTAACCGGTGCAGGCATATAGGTTCAGAAATCCAACTTTTATTCATAGCAACAAAAATATCTTTTCTAACTCTCATTTCCCTGCAGGAGGGATGCTGGGCCAGCCCCCAGGTGCACTAGGTCTTGTGGCAAATGCTGATGCTGAACTTTTCTCTCTTACTCTGTCCTTTTAAAGCCTTTTATGAACAGAAGGAAACTAGCACTCCAGATGATTATTGTCTGCTAATGGTGTTTTTAATTACTGATTTTCAGGACATTCAATTAACTTTTTGCCGAAAACAAGATTTTTTTTTCCTCCCCTGAAGCAAGCCAGTGATTCATATTTTAATATAAACTTTTTAAAAAATTTGACTCATGCAGCAATTCCAAGAATTTTTATTTCTGAGCTTCTTGAAGCATTTGAACAAAGAAGTGAAATACCATGCCTCTGTCATGCACAAACTGAACCTCGTGTTAAACACGGTTCCTGTCATTGAAGTACGGCAAGTGCCATTTCCAGGGACATTGAGGTGCCTTGTCACACAGCATCCCCTTAGCTGGAGCATACGGCCTCACTCTCCCAGGTCCCACCCTGCAGGAGTGGAGAGGTGAGGAGGAGATGCCACTGAATTGAGCTTGGCGTTGCTGGTCCCTGAGAGGTGAAGAATATTGGAAAACAGAGCATTGGGAATCAAGTGGAATGTATCACCCAGTTCGATTAAGCCAAAGGGAACTGCTTTGAGCTGGGCTCTGGGAGCCACTGTTCTGCAGTGAGGGAAGTGGGTAGATCAGCAGTCGTGTGATGAGTAAAGCAGAGAGGCTCTGCTTGACTTTAATAAGTGAGAATCAAGCTGTAGAGTTTAGAGTTGAAAAACATTTATGTTGGCTATTAAAGGGAACACATGTGACACAGAGATATGCCATGTAAACTCCAGAGATTTTCCAGCAGGAGAAAGACTAAATGAGTACCAAGTATAAATGAGAGACATTTTTCTGAAAAATAAGTTAGGTAATACATATTTTGGTCCTTCAAAGAGTCTGTTTCGTATTAAAATACGAAAGTGTATGGCTTTCTCATCAGGTAGAGGTAGTACGACTGTCCTGCTGTATGTAACAACTGCAATAGTAAATGAATGACTAATAGTTCAGGATCCCTTTGAGAAACGGCAATCAGAGGTAAGAGCATCTACTGCATGAAAACTGTCCAGAAGAAAAATTCCTGCCCAACATATTATCATTCCAGTTTTCTGATTTGGATGGGAAGATTTCAAATTGCTTTTTTATTTTGATTTTGCCTTGAAATATCCATTTAGATGCATAATTTCAAATAGTAATAACCCGGTATTATTTTCATTTCCTCTTGTCTTTTCTCTGAAAGTGATGCAGCACTTTATATGCCCTCATCTCTGTAACTTATCAAGTTCCATAATCTTTTAGAGAAAATATGAGTGTCTTTGTAGGGGAAACCTGAAAACAGGGTTAGTCTGTTCCTGTAGCGCAAAATAAAACCTTTGCCATGAGTTCTTGTCCAGAATCTGACAAGATTATCTCATTGTGCAATATTATGCAATAATAAAGTGGGATGAAAGGAAAAAGGCAAGTGGTGGGGCACTGGATCCATGTGCCCTTCCTCTTCGGGCAGCTCAGTTTGCAACTGAACAGTGGTTATCCGTGGTGTGGTAACATGATTAGGGGACAGCAGCAGGAAATGCTGGCATAATCTGGGAGACTGGCAGTTGGGAACAACAGAGATCAAAGGCTTGAATGTGTTTGCAGTCTGGAGAATAATTGCAAGTTGCTGCTGAAATGTAGCCTGGTAGTGCAGCCAGACCATCGGCTCTATCTGGCA
Organism: Calyptomena viridis; assembly: GCA_013390005.1. NCBI lineage: Eukaryota > Metazoa > Chordata > Aves > Passeriformes > Eurylaimidae > Calyptomena > Calyptomena viridis. Next base: position 121,782 of record WEIV01024866.1, read on the forward strand.
GTGTATTTCCACAGGAGAGGTGAGTACGTGGTGTGAGGGGGACCCATCTGCCATGCTGCACTCAGTTGTTCCCCATGATCCAGTCCCTGTTCAACTTGCGTTGGTGGATTCAGAAAAACTGTTAGAAGGAAATGGCTTGTTTTATTGAAGGAGACTGTTTTATTGAAGGGCTGTGCTAAAGACTAAAGTCTCCAGGATCCAGAGATCTTTAGGCTGATCTCATTACCTTCAACTGGATGGTGAAAACCAATAAGGCGAAAAAAGCCTTTGAGCTGCAGGACCATGTAGCTCCGCTGTGGAGAAGTTTCTGCTGAAAATAGATGTTGCAACTATCAGAAGAGGAAGGCTGCGGAGTACTGGTGGGGAGGAGGTGTAGGCAGACATGAGTGCTTTGTAGATAAGCATCTTCATCTTGCTTCTCATTCCATCAGTGTCCTCCTACCTGTTGTTTCTTCTCAAGGAGCTCAAAGCATTTCCAAATCTATCTAGTGTCTCATGCATTCTGTCTTAGGAAAGAAATATCTGACAGTAACAAGAAGTAACACATTCTTGAATATCTTAAGAGTTTTAAGATGCAAAATTCAAGGTTTTTAATAATTCTGTTTACCACATTTCAAGAAAATATATTTCAGTCAGAGTGCCTTTAAACTATTAGAACTTTTCCCTGGACCAGCCTCATGGCAGAAGGCTTGACATATTAAATGTATTCAATTCCCAGAAAGAGTCCAAGGCCAAGCAGGCATAGCTATCCTGGTTGCATGGAGAAGTCTGAGCTCTTCTAATTACAAGTCACTAGAGGAAAATGGCAAGTCATTTATTCCTCCTCCTTCCCCCCACAGTGTGGCTGTGGGGAGCTGAAGCCTTGCAAAGCAGCTCTTTATATCAAGGTGAAAGGTCTTCCTCTGAGAGTTTACTCACTGAAATATTTGCTTGTGTTTCTTCTGTCAATGCCCCAAGTGTCAGCAGAGGAAGAGGCTAGATGATGATCAGAAAGCCCAAATGAAGATTTGTGTCACACCGTGAGCTCATGCCCAGTAAAGTGTTCTTGTCTGTTGAACTGGGGTTCGTCTTTCTTGGGGATCATCCTTCCAACTGAATAAATCTGTAGGTCTCCAAGTCTCAGTTCAAATGACATTTTCTAATGTCTTTTTGAATGCTAACAGAACTAATTAGCAATCCGACCTGTGGAACCACAGTTTGGGAAGAAGTCTCTGACTTTTTTTATGACATCTAGGCTCAGCAGATCTCACAACTGTCTACAGGTAAGGAAGCAGTGAGGGCTGCACTACCTGCACAATGTTGACAGGAGGAACTATCCTGCTGTCCTTTGTCCTTGAGACAACACCTGTACTACCAAACAAGGAAAGGTCAAGGATCTCACAGTCGGGAACATAGACTGACTCACAGACTGACTTTTTCCTGCTTAGGAAAAAGCTGGTATAAGTGGTCCAAAACAGGAGCCAGCAGTGCAGATGATCTGTCTCCCAGATTCCATGGCCACCTTGTGTTCAGACATATTGGGCAACTGTAGGGCTGTGTTCAAAATTAGCAAATAGTGTAGCCCTGTAGAAGATTTGCTGAAACAATCCTGATAAACGAACATCTGTGCTACCACATTTTGTTGCTTTATTTAGATTTACTCTAGTAAATCTATTTATTTAGATTTACTCTAGTTTGAACCTGTGAACTGAACACTCATTAGTGGTAGCATCAAATCTTCCCTTTCATCCCCAAGGAACTCAGCGTCTTGTCTAGAACTAAAGCACAGGAAGAAAGATGTAGAGTAAATGTATTTCTTTTCACCTGCAGCAAACTTTTTTCCTTGTTATTCAGATGGTGATCAACTATCTCAGGGCAGAGAAAGAACAAATTTTGCCCTATTTTCCATAAACATTACTCCAGACATTAAACAAAATGCTCTATAAAAGTCCTTCATAAAAGATCTCTATCCATAGCATGTCACACTATCTCCTCTTACAACTTTTGCTAGAGAATCAAAATTCTGTTATTATTCAAGCGAGTATATACTACTGATGGGTCTCATTTATGGATTTTCAAGTACACTTTAAAGGTCAAACAAGTAATTTTAATCAATCATGTGTGATTTTTTTGACAGATGATAAGTACTGAATGTACAGCAGCACCTGGAAAGCAGATTTGCTATATTTATCATTATATATTTGGATTGGGTGCAGGAATAGTGCTTTGCCCGTGCTCATTTCACTGTCCATCATCAAGTTACTGACACTGATCAACCAATGCCTCCACAGGAGAGCACTGTGTTGCAGCACTTCAAATCTGAGTCACAGCTTGAACACAGGCCCAGGATCCATGTCTTATGGCTCCTGTTTAAGAGCCTAGTAGCTGCATCCGAGTGGTAGCTGCATCTGAAAGGTGATGTCCTTGGCTCAGAGCATTCCTGGCTGCTTAATCCATATGGTTTTCTCCTGGGCTGTCAGGCTAGTAACCATTTGGAAATTAGTCTGGTGTAGTTGTTCTGAAATTCTTGTGTGCAGACCACTAATACCGTGGTTGTGGAGAGCTGTCAGATCACAGGATGACAGTCGACTGTCCTCACTTACTGTCTGCAGAACTGTAAGCAAAGAAAATGAGAATATTTTCCCATTTCAGCAGTGTCAGTTGTGGACTGGAAGCAAGGCTTAAGCTCTAGTGCTGTGATACCAGCTTCTGTCATGTGAACCAGAGGGCTAAGTGCAGTGCTTATGGAGCAGTAGTACATACAGGGACAGTCAGGAAGGCTGACCAGCCTCAGCACAAAACAGATGAGGTTCTTAACCTTAGGGAAAAATCAAGTCAAATGGGACCTATCAGAAGCCCATGAAATCATGTATCATGTGGAAAAACTGAATTACAGAGAACTGTGGGGCATGTAATGAAGCGGTTAAGAGAGTTGGAGTAAGTAGACAGAAGTGCTTTTTTTTTTTTCCCTTTCCACTTTGTTTTTGGAACATGGTGGGATTGAGTGTAAGAGATTCAAAAAAGAGATGAGATCCACTTGTAGAAGACTAGTGATGGACTAGTCCAGCTCCAAGAGAGTACTGGGGAAGCTCATAGGTTGCAGCTTGCTGGGAGTTAAGTGGCACATCTGGGGAAGAGTTGCTGGTGGCCCACACTGCTCTTGCACACTTCTTGAGCTGAAACCTGAGGATTTCCTCATCGAGCCTACAGCAGCAGCTCAGCTGTTCTTCAGTGTGGGCAGGGGTCAGGGGAACTTGTGTGCAACCAAGGCACAGTCAGCTGTTAGTGAATAAGGAGTTGGTTTTTGCTCTGACAACACATTCAGCTGGGATGCAGCTCTCACCGTAGAAAAACCGCAGAGAGAACACCAGGATTTTGCTGCCCATTCAGGCTGTATCCAGATCTGACCAGTCGTTTTTCATTTCCACAGCACAGTTTCTTAAAAAGATTTGGGGGGTGGAGGATTAGAACAATTTACAGTTTACAGAAACTCAGCTCTGTTTTGCTGTGTTCATGGGAACAAAGTTCGTAGTGCTGGTTTTATGGTACCACCTAGCTTTTATACTCCACGCTTTGTTAAACATGGTTATGAGTTCAGCGCTGTGTAGTGCACTTAGTGCTGTGCAGAAAATAAAAGTATTTCCTCCCCACACTTCAGAATAGCTGCTGCAATGGTAAAGGCTCTTTTAAGCTCAGGGCTGCTAGCCTAAATAGTATGTACACTGGGCTAGTCTGTCAAAAGCTGTGTATGGAAAATGTAAATTTGTCATTGTAAGAATGTCAAGCTACTGTTCAAAGCAAAACACTGTAGAAAGCACTACACCAAGGCAGTGTGTTTTACCATATTCCCCCCACTGGAACAGAGAGGAGTTTTGTATTACATTAATCACTGTGTAAGCCCTGAAGGTCACAATTATCTGGCCACTATTTTTCAGTATTAGTGATTTTAGTACATGATTAACTTTCATGTGTGCATCATTAAGATGAGGAATTGTTTTTAAAGTTTCAAATAAAGCAGCAGGTCTTAGCTGTAGTATTTGCCATACTTACTCAGCCACTGTTAAAAGGGATGATTTATAGAAAATCCAGCTGTGAGTTTTCATTTCAAGAGCAGGAGGCGGGACTAGAAACCAACCTAAAACTAAGCAGAGCATTGATCAGAGTAGAAATGATGTAGAGCACAGCTCTGCAGACAACAGCTAAGCATCGTGGAAGTATTAGCTGGCAGCGATAAGGAGGCGGAAGCAGAGCTCGGTGACAGAGGAGCCATCTGTCAGGAACTGGGAATCTGATTTCAAGAGAACAGAAAATGAAGTAAAGAAGAAAGTGATTTTGGTTCAAAGGTACGGTGAAGCCCAAGGATATCTGTGGACAGTAAGTTTCTGTACTATAACAGGGAAGTTTAATACAGCAGCTAATAATGTTTGAAAGGGCTTTTCAGCTTTGAAAACAGGCATAAGTAGGTCCTGTATAAAATAGCTTTTACTTAAAAGTTCTTGTTTATTTGTAAGATGCAAGTAAGCTTATCTGTTTGAGGTGGCTTGTTTAAAAACTTGTAAACAAACTTTAGAACTGCTGGTGTCCATCACTTCAGGGGGTGGTTTTTGTTTAATAAGGTCATCTCCTGTTGAGGATAAGATTTGTTCGTAACCTTTCAGAAAAATATTTTAGAAGAAAAGATTGCTTTGGCCCCAGTTACAAGTTGAAAAAGGGTAGGCAAGAATATTTTTTCTGGAAAGGGGAAAGGAGTTCCCACCCAAATAGATCTAAACTAACTGGAACTACAGTGTATAAACACCCCGGGGCTAAATCCTACCCTCACTTACACTGATGTAAGTCAGTTTTAAGTCTACTGCAGTTAATAAAATTACTCCTGATTTAATTAAGGATAGAATTTGGTTGCTCATTTCTTAATAACAAAAAAGCCCCATGGTTCTTTCCAAAGTGCATTTTATGTTAACAGATTATTAAGGAGTTGCTTGAAAATACGTTAGAATTAATTGTAAACTCACACTGTGGTGCATCTTTTGTCATATATTTGTATCCTTCTTTGAAATTAGCATAAAAGCCAGCATGAAATATTGTAAGCAATCCTATTATTTCTTGTTAGCAGGTTCTAAGATAAGTTTTGCATTGCTCATAATTTCATGCTTGTTCCAGTTCAGTGGCTTGTATTTGGGGTGGTATGCTTTAATCCTAAAAAAGGTTCGTGAAGCTCCAGCAGGGAGTGATAAGGCAGTATTAGCTGCAGCAGAAAAGTGTCAAAGTTCTGTGTAAGACCTGGGACTGTCTTACTGGAAGTGAAACTGTTCTATTATAAATTGTACAGAAAAATTACTCTTATTGCTGTGGTTTTAGTGTACAAGTTAGAAGCAGAAGCATTGGCTGCTGACTGAGAAAAAAACCCCAACAAGTAAAACCCACTCACTATTATGGCCCAATATGGATGACAAAACACTGTAGCATGTGTGGGAAAATGGCTGCAGTCCAATGTCTGGAACCATTTATCTTCTGGTAGAGTCTGGAAGATGACTGTTTTATGTATTTTACAGAAATCCCTGCTGATTGACTTCATTTACTTAGGAGGAGGGGTCACAGTGACTGATGGCAGGGACAACTGGGGGAAAAAAAAAAAAAGTGGATTCTTTGCATTATCCTGACATCCTGTTCTGGTTGGTGTTGACACCTTTTGAGGGAACCAGACCATGCTGGGCGAGTCTTGCCACTGCATTTGCTGCTACACACAGCCACAGGTTTGCTGCTTCTTTCTGGGTCTCAGTGAGCTGACAGTTGCAGGTTGTGCTTCTGCTAGTGCCAGGCACATTTTGGAAATTATGATTTGCAGGGATCTGAAGGGGAATGGACAGAAATGGGTACAGGTCTGTAGCCGGGCTGTAGCTTGGCTGATGGTGGGTGCTGTTACTGAAGAGGGAGGAAAGAATTTGTTAAAGGTCTGGGGGAAAGTTTGTTTTCATGTATGGGGCTTGCAGAAATAGCTCATCCTGCTTTGGCACATGAGATTTGTATGCTAGGATAATGATACTGTTTTCCTCTGACGTTTGATGCTAAAATAGCCACAATTCTTGGCATTTCTTTATCTGTAAAGAATAGAGAGCTTGTCAAGCGCTTTAGAAACAACAGGGATATGCTGTACATCAGTGTTGTTCATTCACCTTTCTGTTATTTTTATGTGTGCTCTGCCTGCCTGTCTGTCAAGATGTTTGCCTTCAAATCAGTTAGGCTCACATCATGACATGACAGTCACCAGGCATATCTGGAGACGTTTGCTTTCATGTTGCAGGGAATCAGTGCTAAGATTTTCATAAGATGAAACAAGAGAGGGGAATACATTTCCTAGTCAGTAAGGAAACTGCTACTGTGTTGTTTAACAAAAATGGAGAGGAAAATGGATTTTTAAATTGACAACACTACTTAATTTTGTACCCTTCAAGCTCTTCCCAGGGTCCTCTACTAATGGTTACAATGCCAAGTCCAATGCAGGATTGCATAACAAACTTGGAGAAAGGGAAATTATGTGTCTCCTGTCACATAAATTTTCCAGACGTTAGCACTTAGTACAATCAAGGTGTTCGTCATTGACAAAGTGGGAGAGAAAAGGAGGGGAGGGGAAGAAGGGAGGGAGGGAGGG
>WEIV01024866.1:141340-242380 GCA_013390005.1 Calyptomena viridis
AAATAAGTATATATTTTATTGAACATTTTTCTTCACACAGAGAACAGTCACAATTATCTGTGAACTATTCACAAGGCTTTGTATAAAAAAGCTTTTAGAGCTAAATTCTGATATTTTTACTCATACTAAATAGAGTATGACTAATAGGTTATGTATTAGTAGTGAAAGTGTCTGGTGTTTGGCAAAAGTGTTCGTCATGAAATACTGTTTTGGAGAAGTATTTATTACTAAGATTATAATTTAGGGATTTTCTTCACTTGACAGAACATACTCCTGACTGGTCAGAAATACTTGTGCCATGTACGGGATAACCATGGGCTGTTTAGAAGAGTGGTATTTGCCTGACACAAATATTATTCTCTTGAGAGTAGACTTTCACAATAATCCATCACATTATCATGACACAAGTACACACAGTTACTCATAGTCACTGCAGTTACGTAGTTCCCCTGAACAGGGTACTGTTAAGTAAACAGTGTTATTTGAGGAATTGGCAATTCCCTTTTCCATCCTTCACCCAAATACATTCTTAGCTTTTCATTCACTTGTATTTTTGCTTTCCTGGAATCCATTCTTCTGCCACCTGAAACTCACAGTTGTGCAGACCTCTGATCCAAACAAATCTGTAATAGTTTGGAGAGATTTGCTCTTTTGTATTCATACAATGAATATGAAGAAGCAAGGGTTAATTAATCTGGGCTCTGCGGCTGAGGTTGTTGTCCAGCATCCCTTACACAGCACGGAAAGCAGCATTGCATGAAATGGAACCATTTTTGTAAGCAGGGATGTAAATAATCCCGAGATGCCAGCATGGCAGGAATATAAGATACTCTTTGCAGGAAAAGAAGAGAAGTTTACAAGTTTCTGCTGAATAACTACAGGTGTGGCAATCCAGAGGTAGTTAAATGCAAGGGCTGGAAAAGTGAGCACTGCATCCCGGCCTCACACTGCTAGAGTTAATGTCTCCGCCTGAGAACAGAGCTGGAAATGTGTCATCAAAATGTCTGTTTCTGCAAAGAGTTGTAAATTTGCTACCAGTCATTTTGAGACCAAGGCAACCTATTTAGTCAGGTGTATCTCAGAAGTTGTCCTGAATCCAGGATTCCTCTAAGGAAAAGTATTACTGCTGCAAGTTTTGACAGAGTGGATTAGGTGAAGTTTCACTCTCCACTTTGGTCTTATTTTCTATGGTCTTATTTTATTTCAACTTCGTGGATGAAGTCTTATTGAGATAAAAATGAGCATGGTCGTTCTTGGGAGGAGAAAAAGCCAAGTCAATTTATTTAATTCTCTTTTAAACCAGTCATTTTATAGGATGTGGCTACAGTTATTATCAGTCCCTCTACATGAGTCAGATGGTGGTATTACCAATTATTTCTTACTCTGTGTTTTCATAAGATCCACTGAAGACAATGTGACTGCCTTCACAGGCAGTGGAGTTCAACGTGTTCCTAAATTCAGTGACGGGACATATGGAGGAATTAAATTAGAGAGAGACTCATGAAGTGTCCTGAACATTAGTGAGATAGCTGTGGCAATCAAGACAATCAAAAACACAGTTGGAGAGGCAGAAAGAAAAGGTATATTTGTGAAAATAAAAGGGAAAAGGAGCCTAGCAGTAAGGAATTGTCTATTTTGTTGAAAATACAGGAGAGAGAAAGGATGTGTGTTTCTTTTTCAAATCTGCTTCTTATGTAAATAATACAGTACATGCCTTATGGCACAATCCAGCAAAGCAAGGAAGGAAGTAAATGTTAGACATGTTTAGGTGCAGTGATTTCCATGACACAAATCTGTTAAAAATCTTGTTCAGGAAAACAGCCTTATTCAAGACAGCATGAAGCGGCACAGTTGGACCCCTTACAGCAGGAGCTTAAATTCATCTTTTCTTCAGAAGAAAATGACTTTACATGTATCACTTGATTGCAATCTAGGTTACAGGAATATACTGCTGTAATAATATACCATTAGTGGAATTTTCCAATTCCAAAAATAATGTAGCATCCAGATACATATTTTATCTGATTTATGGCTTCACAGCCATATCTAAGCCAGTACTGCCAAATAAAATTTTCTTTACTGTGAGATCTATGCAGTTGTTTTTCAGGTATTTGGAATGATGTCTAACATTTAAATTAAGCAAAAGTTTCCTTCTATAAATATTCAGCAATATTTATATTTTTAAAGAGCAACTTCATTTTTTACATTTTAAAAGTTTAACTTCATTTTTTACACTATCAGTACCCAAATATATCTATGATATGCTTAACAAAATCAAGGACCCAAATACATGCAAAAAATGTGGAGTCATATCCTACAAGGGTGTTTTTTTCTTAGTATAATTGTAAAAGTAGTTTTCTGTACTCTGATAATTTACCAATTTTATTCAATGAATATATCTCAGGAAACCAATCAGACTAAAAAATAACAGTGAATTTGCCCTCCAACTCCCCATGGATGAGTGTGTTCCTGACACCTATGTAGAAACATGTAATTGAAATAACATTTGCATAAATTCCATTACGGACACATTAGATGGTGCTAGTGAACGTGAGAACACTTAATCAAACAGTAAATAGCAATGCATGTCTAAGCATTGATCGTCTAATGCAGACATTGTCAGAAGAATTAAATAGATCATGATGTCCTTTTGTTCTTGCTCTTTATTTAGTGTAATGTACTGTTGCTTTCTAAATCGCCTCAGGGTCTTTAATAAAGAAAGATTTCTTCTCTTAATTTGGACAGCTGCATAATTGGGATGCTAAATCATCCTCAGGGATGTAATCAAAATGATCCTACTATGTAACAATTTTCTGGTTTTCCTACTTAGTTTACAGCAGAAGGAAAAGATTTAGGCAGTTGCAGTCTGTTGCATTGTCTTAAAAGTCAAGCACTGATCATTATAATATAATAGTTATGAAACCAAAGATCTCCAGGTCTCTTGTAAATAAACCTAATTCAAAATTCAGAATAATTGCTGTGGTAGATATGGTTAGACTATAGGAACAACTGATCCACAAAGATAATTTAACTGAATTACAGTATTTGATTTGCCTGATTCAAATCACAAACCAGCATCAGAATCTGGAAAAAAAATAGTCATTAAATCTGACACTCAGTCATGACTTTAGCTACACAAAACGCACCAAACAAGTAACTACCTGACTCTAGACCCTCTTTATAAAAAGTCACAGGATCCACGCACCAGTGCTTTCCTTACTTAATAGGAAGGTAATAGCAATGACTGTAGAGCTGAGGCTTTGTTCGCAAGGTGCCCCATGAGGAGGTGGGGTCCAAGAAGAAAACCCCAGGTCAGGGTCTCATCACCTACTGTTCTTCCCTGCTTGCTGGTCAGTCTCTTGGCCTAACCCCCACCGGTGCCAGTGGATACATTTGTTCTGGTTCCAGGTGTGTCTGCTTGAAGGCAGTGAGGTGGAGTGAGACCTTTATTTTAGGAAACTCTCAGAAAAGGGTAGTGATCCTAACACCTGTACAGTTTCAGCCTTCAATCAAATGCTATGGTCACCACTGTGCACATCAATTGAATCAGATTTCCTGGCGTTATACTAAAAGGAGAACAGTAGGGGAGGACTCCAACCTAAAAACATAGAAGGAGGGACTTCAGCTGATGTTTCCTTTGGAGTTAGTGCTAAACTGAATGCTACTTTAAGTAGCATGATAAAGTTTCTGTAGTGGCACTCTGCAAAAGTGCTACTCAGCTTAGAAAAGGTGCAGAGAGTCACATGAAGTTTCAGGCAAGCTGATGGTGTGTGGACACTGCAGCACCCTCCTGGAAATGACCTGCCCATGCTCACCATCAATATGTCTCCCGCAAACAGGCTATGTGCTAATTTCTCGATACACCCTCAATTTCCACTGTATAATAGCACTAATGACCTTGACAGACAGCATTTCCTAGGGATTAATAACCATTTGAGGTTTAATGGCCTGAGGCACAGCCTCAGGCCATCAACTCCTTCAAGCTTCTCATTAAATCCTTAGGGTACACAGTCTGTTTCAATCACTCTTGCTTAAGCATTTGCTCATTGTCACCTAATAACAATATTCTCCCTGAGGTATTTTTTTTCAGAGGCCCTGGTGTTGGAAATGTGTTTGTCCTTAAGTCTTTTGGGAAAAGAACTCATCGTTAATATTTTAGGTAACCATGTATTACAAGTCAAAGCATTTACTCAAGCTGTCACTGAGCTTTTGGTGTGAAGAACGCAGAAAAAATGAGACAGTTAAATTAATGAATTGCGCCTTGAAGTATAAACTATTTGTGCTAGTTTCTCACAATCTCATAATCTAAATCAAGAACCAGTAGGTTCCCCCCATCTTGACCCTGGTGATCCAGTGAGAGAGGTGATTTCAAACAGGCTACCACTTCCTAGAAAAGAGTGGCTTCATACTGGCTCTAAAAGACACCCCAAATTCAGATCTGTGCAGAGGGAACATTGTAATAGAATAGCTCACTTTTGGAGGAGAAATGCTAGGCCAATTTCTTACCAATGAAGTCATAAGTCAAAGATGGTGTATTGTCCTATGTTATGGTACATATTTGTGAAGGGTGAGCTTGCTTTTCTGTTGAATATTTTTTGTTTGAGGGAACATTCTTCCCACATTCAGATGGTACCAAGTACAATTGGATCTTAGTTAAATCTGCTGCTGTGGTGTTACATCGTGTTCCTTGTTTATTTGTGTCAGAGTACGGTGCAGCATGCCAAATAGGCATGGCACAAACAAGTTGCTCATACAAGTTTCTTCTTAGAGTTTCTAAACCAAGAGGGAAGAAAAGCTTGGAGAAGAAGGCAGTCAACAACTGTTGTAAGAAAGTGATACAGCAAGCATAGTATCTACAAAATCAGTTACACCGTCTTCACATCAATTACAAGAATACTCTGGTGGGGCTCTTCCAGGATCGTCTCCATTTGTCTCCATTGTGCACAGAGCAATCAGTTCACCATCACTGTCTAAGGGGAGCTAGGAGCAGGGTTCCTAGGGAGCTAGAAAGAGGAGATGCCTACCCATCTGTCTGGGAAGACCTGCCCTCAACCTGATTTTAACTTAGAACCAGCTCTGTACTTTAAGCTAACATCTTTGCCCAGACACAGCACATATTTTTAGGGGGGAAAAACCCCAATTTTTCTGGTAAATTCTAAAACTTAGAAGTACTGAGAGTTGTTTATAAACTTAAGATACTTCATCTTATAAAACACTTAAGAAAACCTAAATACCAAGAATGTATAATATCAGCTGTGGGAAAGGGGAGGGGAAATTTGATAAGTGTAACTTAATTCTGGTGTAGTATACATATATACTGTGGAAACCAGCAGGTGAATTGATGAATAAAGCACTGTGATGATTATGGGATGAACAACACAAGTACTTGCTTTGTTGTTTATGTTTCAGATTAGTGGATTTTAAGATCAAGTAACTAATTCAGTGACGTGTTTTGTGTGGGAAATACATGCTGTTTGTGGTAAACACTGAGCACTGAGAAGAGGAATGTTCCTACATAAATACCAAATCCGTCTGCAAACATGAATACCATCACTGCAAATGGAGAATATCAGATACAAAGAAGTGAAATTAGGGACCTTAAGTCACACAGTACATTAACAGGAGATGCCTCAAAGAGGAATCTCACTGGAAAAGTCTCTTGCTATATATGGAGCAGATGCTCCTCCCAAATTCTCTGTCCAGTCTGTAGAGAAAAATAAGCACTTTTGGAGCACAAGCCGTTTACCTCCTTCAGATATTAACTTTTAGATGAGATAAATATTGTAATGAAAGTACCTGTTTCTCTCCTTAGCTTTCAGTAGCACCTAGGATTAATAGTTCCAATGCAGTTGCAAATAGGCAAGATGATTCCCATCCCTTGTATAAATAAATATTCTGCATGGATGACACAATGGCAGCTACGAAGGCAGGTCAGCTAGATACTAAGCGTATGCTTAAATTAAGCAATGATATGTCGTACTGAAACCTGGTTTATGAAACCAGCCCATCTGCTGAGATCTTTACAATTGTGTAGAACAAGCAGATTGTGCTGCTGACCCATCCTTAGCTCTGATTCTCTTGGCTTTTGTTGATTTGAGACAAGCATGCAGCATCATTCCCATGTTGATTTTAGGTGTAGGAATACAGTTCTGGATGGAATTTCCTTTCTAAAGTCCACTGAGAATTCAAATGAGAGCCAGATGAGTGTTTTCCTGTTCATTTAGAAGAAAAATGCAAAACATCATGAGAAATTTTAAAACTCCCAACACTCCCTGAAAGTTCTCACAAGAACATTTTCCTGAAAAGGTTCTTTCCAGGGGAATTTGAGCTTGCAGGTAATAAGTATTTGTTATGTTTTTCTCCCCTGATGAGGAAAGCCCAGTAAACAATGAATGAAGGAAATGAAATACATTCAACAAATAATAGCTTTGAAATCTCAGTACTGAGGCTACTTTTAGCAGCCTCAAATTGGCTTTGGCTTGGGAATTACAAAAAGATTAATGAAAGCCCCACTCTGTTCCCAAACTCGGAGTCAAACAATGAGGCATCACAGTTACAATTTTCATCCTTTTGGCCATGTTGCCTCCCCTGCACATCCTCCAGTGCAGGTAAAACAGTGGCTTTACCAAGTCCAGGCTGATTCATTTGGGTTATTGTTTGTCCTTAACGATGAAACTGTACCAAAAAATATGGAACTCTAATTTTCCAATAAAAATAAATAAAATAAAATTCCTTAGTATTAAGTAAGCTTTCAGAGCATAATGCAGAGGCCACAGTTCTGAGAGTCGTGGGTTTCTAACTACCACTACAGTGTAAAAAACACTGCAAAATACAGCCCGTCTCCTAAGTCAAAACATCTTTTTCATGTCTTCAGGTTTTTTTGGTAGTTTCAGAGCAACATGTGGGCTCTAAGGTGGTTTTTTAAAATCTTTTAACTGCCATTTTGCTGAGATTTCATTGTCAGATTTAGGTTTCTCCTTTTGAAAACTGAGCCAGGCATTTTTTATGGTGAAATCTGTAGGAGACACCATCTTTTGTAGGCAACTGCCTGCTTTCTTCTTCTCTTTCTGTCTGGAGAATAACTTATCTCATCATAGTTCTGGCATATTTGAGGCTAGACCCTGCCAAAATCTGAAAGTGAAATAAACCATCAAAAAATGTCAGATTCTTAAAAGTGCAGACCAAGTTCAAGTCTAGAAAAAGAATATACTTGGAAAATAAAGTACTTTGCCGTTTCCTTCCAAGCATACACAACCAATTTTCAGTCTTTGTGTTTATCTGCATATCCCATTACTGTAGCTCTGGACAGCCAAAAATGTCTCATGTCCTCAGCACATACTTTCGTTCTCCTGGCCTTGAGGGGACATAAAGCCAGAGCAGCCCCTGGATCCTGCTCTTCATGGAGTACATCTGGAAATGGGGAAGGGCCCCAAGCTGATTCCAGAGGGAGCACAGCAGCTGGCAGGAGCTTCCCACTGGAGCAGACCTGAGTGGCCCTGTGACCCTGGGGACGGCTCCCACCAAGCACTGGAGGTGACATCCAAAGCAGGGAGGTGTTTTCACACACTCCTTCTGGGCAAGGGCAGCTGCTGTTGTTCAGAGAATTCTCAATGACCAAATGGAAATTTGGTCAAAACAAATTGAACCCCAAGATTTTGAATAGCAGCCATGTCTTATCTCTTCTTTAAACAGAGTCTTGTAATACTTTGCAGAATTACAGTGTGAGGCATGCTGCCTTCCATCTCCTTAATCCTCTGCAAATATACTTCTAACAGCTACTGCCAAAATACAGTATGGCAGTCGCACAGCACATGCTGCTTCAGTGGTGAGCACAAAGCAGCTTCTGTTCAGAGGGAATGTGTTGCAAGCCCATGAGTGACACATTGTGAGCGTTGAAGATTATGAAACATACTCTAAAACTGAGCAAGCCATAAACACTTCATTTTTCAGAAGTAGTCACATTACCTCTGTCATTCTGCTTGGCAAGTGTATGTATGCAGACTTGCTGCATCCACGTAGCACACGTTGAACAAGGACCAAGTGTTAAAGCAGTGGTGTGCCAACCGTACTGCGGAGTTCAGAGGAAATATTTCAAGTATGTAGTTCAACACTCTTTTGGTTTTTGTAAAAACCCGTGATCTTTATTTGTTTATTTTTACTTCACTAGCCTCTCTCTTGGACTAAACTGACCTTAAACTATAATGTGGAGTTATATTCATTGGTCTCCTGGCGAATGCTCTCTAATTGATCCAGAATCAGGTCATGGCTTAAGACAACTTCATACTCCGAGTGGGAGATATCTACTGGAAAGGCAAGTGTCTTATGTTTGTCTGCAGGCAGATGATAGTGTGAAGCGAATCAGTTTAGAGATCAGCAAAAGACTGGACTATATCCTTAGTAGCACCAAAAAAATCTCTCCAATTTGAGATGCCACCTGTTTGTTAAGTATAGTACACACTTCAGCATATGGAGTCTTCTCACAATTTTGCTTCAAGGAGGAAAGAATAATTTTTCCCTTTTTAAGCTGAAGTGTAAGTGTTAAGTGATGTGTCTCATTTCCCACCAAAAGTCTAGCTGAGCCAGGGATTAGTCATTTACTTTCCAAATATCTAGCTGCTAGCTCTGTCTAGAGACCAAACCATCTTTGCCCACAGTCAGGCAAGTAATGATTCACATGAGTGGGAATGTTCTCTCCAGCAATCAGAGCAAAGGGACTCCATCCATGAGATGGCAAATGAAACTGTTCAACTGACTTCCCATCAGCTATGAGAAGATTAAGGAATAGTTGAAATTCATGCAATAAGTTAAAAAGTGTCAGGGTCTGTATTTCACTGTCATGTGCAGAGCCAACCCTTCTGTATTTCCTTCTGTTATCCAACAAGAGACATTGACATGAAAATATGAGGCTTGTGGTTCTTCAGTAGCTTTGGTGTCTCTGTGTTTACCCCACAGATCCGCTCTCTTGTCACAGCAGAAAGCCAGCCCTGGTAGGTCTCCAGCCTTCCTGTTGTCTTCTTTCAGGATGATATATGCCATGTAGCTGAAGGACAGAGTCCAGCTTCATAGAGTGATAATTGCAAACATCTAACTTATCTAAGCTCCTTTATGCTATTTTATAAAAGAGCAGTTTATGTCTTTCCTGCTTGTAGCTAAAAATAACAATAAAAAACGATAGAATGTTGTTAGTCTTGGGTGGTGTGCTAATTAGTTCTTTGCTAACTCTTCTTTATTGCTGGCAGTGGTTATTGTCAAGTGATTACACAGTTCCTATGAATCTGGCATCCATTTGATCTGTGGTGTAACAAGGGTAAGGAAATGAGAAGTGTCAGTGTTATGGATACCCAGTGTTACTTCTGCCATAGCAGAATTTTGTGTTACAGGAAACAGTTATTTTTTACAATGGCTTTAATAGATAGAAACAGACTACGTGAGCTGCAGAATGGAAAACCAGTATTTTTGCTGCATTGAAAGTCTGTTCTTTACTTGAAGGAGCACATAAAACCCCCACAGCCTTCTATTTAAAAATGTATGGAAAGGAAACTGGAGGCTTCAGCCAAAAGGCTAAAAATAATAACTGCACCAATATAGCCAAGTTGTCTGTTCCTTTCTCCCTCCAATATGAATGAATAAATGTTTATGTACAGCTATCATGTAGGAATTGCTTTAGCCTGTGTTCTGTGTCTTGCTCAGTAGCCATATGGACTGCAGCTTTCATTGTAAAGGGGAATAAACAAAAAATTCTAGTGACTTGTGTGAAGAAAAATCGTGGAATTTTGTTAGTTTACATATCCAAAACATTTCAGTTCATTGGTAAAACTGATGTCTCTGTATCATCCCCTTTGGGTTTTCAAAAAACATTTGGATGTGTATGTGCCAGAGTGCACAGGAAATGTCTGCAGCCACCTGGGACTAGAAGGCAGGATTGGGTGAATCAGAGGTGCTTGAGGAGGCAAATGAGAGTTAAATACTTTGAATGTCTTTGATGATCTGCACCCTAACAGTTCAGAAATTTAAATATCCTTAAAATTCTGGCCTTTGAATTCACCACTTTGATATTGAAAGTCATCTGTATCTATTCAGTAAAACTAAATACAATTTCCATCATGTGATGAATGATGGAAACTGAACAGCTGTCTGAACAGTAGCTCCACTGCTCTGTAAAAAAGAACCTTTAATTTGATTTTCCCACGTTTAGTACTGTTTACATGTTGGAGAGAAGTGTTTGGAAGGCACTTTGATATAAATGGGTGCTTTTGTGAAAACAGAGTGAGGAAAGATGTTCTTTTTTTAGTATGTGAGTAATTATTTCCTTTAATCTCTTTGTTTTTTCTCGTGACTCTACAAAGATCAGCACACAGCCATGGGTGCCAATTAGTGGCTCTGGACTGGATCATACTAAAATACACACTAGTGTGACTCCAGTGTTCTTACAGCACTGCATAGTCAAAGCAAAGAGTAAAATTTAGTTCATACTAACATCTTTACAGAAGAATATGCTATTTCTTCTGTCACTGAAATAATTTTAAAGAGTAGTGGAAGCATCAAACAATGGAGATCATCTGGCCCAATCCCTGCATATGGCAAATCCAGCTTAGCACATGACATCTGGTACTGACATAGGATCAGTCCAACTTCTAGAAGGAAGGTAGACCAAGTTCAGGATACCCAGTTAAAGAAAATAATAATTTGCATTTAGTATTAATTTACTGAATTTAGTTTCTTTATATAGTCATAAAAGACATCCTGGCATCTCTTATTAGTAATGTTCTTGTAATAAATAGCAGCTAGACAAAAGCATTAAACAGATACGGGTGTTTGATCCTCTCAGAAACAATAATAATAAAACAGTAGCTATCCACATATAATGTTAACCTTCATTTTATAAATGATTTTTCACTACAGTCTCAAGGCATGTTGAAATATTAATGATGTTAATATACTTCAGTGATAATAATTACAATATGATTGTCAATCAGAAAAAAACATCTGGGTCTATAGGTACAGCTCTTGCCTGTACTTTTAGGATAATGTCGGTCTTCCTGTTACTGGAATGTATATAGATGACAGCTTCTTATAAACTGTGTGGATAAGTGATATTGTGCTGTTCAGGTTCAGTTTTTTCAGAAGAAATATACAAGACATCTTTCTCATAGGCCCTTCCATTAAAGGAGCTAATAAGGAAAGAGTGGGATCTAAGGACAGATCTGCCCTTAATCAGCTGATAACTGTAGATAATACAGATAACACCAGATGGGAGCTCAGCCTTTTGCATTGCATTTGCTTTGCACAAGCCATGGATTTGGACCTCAGTCTTGAATAATTGAATTCTGCTGTATGTGCCATATTTTATCAATGTTTCTTGCACTACAAGTGACTAATCTCACACAGCACTCCAGAATAAACTGTTTTAATCTTAATTTATAATAAACAAGAACTGAGAAGTCTTTTTTATTAATACATCAAAGTACTATCTCCAAGGAGAGTTACTTTTATATTAATGATCAGTGTTTAATATAAATTCACAGCATGAAGGCCACCTCAGATGGGTATAGTTTCTCTGATGTATATCTGATTGCCCACATGTAATTTAAACATCTACAGAACATGAAGGGCATAATCAAAGAATAATTAATATGTTGATAGAGAATTATGTTTTGTTCTACTTACCTGCATAAGTCACAGAGAAAGTTTACCATGACTATATCTATCTTTTGAGGTATTGTTTACATTTTTACTCAAATTATAACATGAAGCATTCTCCTGCATTCCATAGTGCCTTTCATCTGACGAGCTCCAATTATTGTCTGACCAATTAATTTCAGTACCGCACACATGGAAACCACGTTGGGTATTGTGGAAAATCTAAGCAAGGCATTGAAGTCTGAAACTTGACCTCCAGTTTAGGACACTGAGCTTGAAAACCCTGACTTCTAGAGACATTAAATCTCTGTCTTTAATTAGAGTTATGAGTACTCATGAGAGTTGAAACTAATGCTCAGACCAGCATTACCTCATCTAGGGAGCCCTCTGAATGTCAGGCCATTCCAGAGACCTTGCACATCTTGTATGCTGCTTGAGTTCAGTCTTTCTGCAGATCTCCCCTAGCCTTGCAAGAGATGGCATTTTTCAAAACCTTGCAAGGACAGAGGGTAGCTGCAAGCTGCATGTGGTGGGGTCCATCTGCTGCATCCAAATTCAAACTGGATCTCAAGGGCAGAGTAACCAGACAAAACACCTTGTGCAATTTATGTGCAGTGATGAAACATACCTTGTGTACAGATTGAAGAATTTACTACTCTAGCGAGTAAAGTATAAGCAATCTAATCAAAGAGTTAGTCCAGCTACAAAGATATTAACACTTATAATTCCAAGTATCAGTTGGAATGGCAAGTTTCCAGTACAGTTGGAATTGACACATATATAGGTCCTATTAGCTGCTCCTCTCCCTGGTATTATGCTTGCCCTTCCTATGACTCTCTGGGTCCCAAAATCAATAGTGCTAGTTTTGCTTGAGATGGAAAGGGTTGTAGAGCAGCTTAGTGGAATTTTCCACTAAGAAATGTATGATGTTGCTGATGGAGATATTTTTCTCCTTACTGTTGCATCAGTTCAGGGTTATTGTTACACATTTCTTGAACTAATCACAGAATCACAGAATGGGTGAGGTAAGAAGGCGGGTCTGGAGGTCATCTTGCTCAAGCAAGGCCACCTACAGCCAACTGCCCAGATGGCTTTTGAATATCTCCAAGGATGAAGCCTCCACCACCTCCCTGAGCAACATGTACCAGTGCTCAGTCACTCTTACAGGAAAAAAGTGTTTTATGATGTTCAGATAGAGCCTTCTGTATTTCAGTGTGTGCCCATTGCCTGTCACTCGGTGCCACTGAGAACATGATGGTTCTGTCTTCTTTGCACCCTACCTTCAGATATTTGTAGTCATAGGTGAGATTACACTGAGGCTTCTCTTCTCCATGCTGAACAGTTGCAGCTCTTTCAGCCTTTCCTCATCTGTCGGATGTTCCAGATCCTTAATCATCGTCGTAGCCCTGTGCTGGACTCATTCCAGTAAATCTATATCTTCCTTTTCCTCGGCAGCCCATAACTGGACCCAGCACACCAGATGTGATGTCAGCAGTGCTCAGAAGAGGGCAAGAATCACCTCCCTCGGCCTGTTGTTAACACCTCTCTCAATACAGCCTAGCATGCTGTCTGCCTCCCCTGGCAGAAGAGCACACTGCTGCCTCATGTTCGAGTTCATGTCCAGCGGACCCCCAGGTTGTTTTCTGCAAAGCTGCTTTGTGGTCTTTGGGTTCTTTCACTCTTCAAAAATAGTGATCCAGTAGAAGATATATGACGTGAATATATAACAGGAAGATACAACATGAGTAGGTACATATAGCCACAGTGTTTCAATGCCTACTTATTCATAATATCTATTAGGTATTGAACTATCAATGGTACATTGCAAAAATCACCTTATAGCACATCTGGATGGCAAGTGAGCATACACTTGGAGGTTTTCTAAATACCACCTGGACGCAACATTTCCCTTTTTAATTTGAGCTCGAGAGCTATTTTTGTCTTCAGGCCACTCTTTGGTTCATAATACGTGGAAGTTTAGATGCTGCCTAGATCTCTTAACTTGAGAATCCAAAGGCAGAAACTTGTAAAATAAGAGTCTGTTTTCAAAATTTGTCCCATAGTGGTTCTGTGACTCATCAGAAGTTTTGAAATAGATCCTAAGGGATGGGATTAATACGTCTTCTCTACCTATTTGATAATGTTCCTTCCACATTAAAAATGCCATATATTTTATACTAGAGTCCTTAAAGACTCACATTTTCCAGACCTTTATCCAAACACATTTTTCACTGGATATACAGTGTTCATGTATCAAAGCTCTGTTATTTCTCAAGTCAGCAGTTCTCAGCTTTTGAGTGACAGGCCAAATAGCTGGGAAGCGTGGTACTGAAGAATGGATGGGTGGTACTCTGTCCTCCAAGTTTATACTAAGCCGAGACTCATGGGGGCTGTCAGAAGGCAAGAAAAGGAATGTAAATCGTAATGGGGAAGGAGGAGGATGTGAAGGGAACCAAGCTCTTAATCACTTCTGTCTATTAGCAATACCAGAGTATTTTTCCCAAGACTAAAGAGAGGAGAGCCTGATGTCCTTGTCAGCTCCCTATATATATATATATATAATGTGATTTTTATCTATCTCATAAATCCTGTTAGTAGTTGCAGCTGGATAAAGTATTCTCCTTGTTTCTTGTCATAAACTGCTGCAGCATTCTTGTGTGCAGCTGCCACATTTCATCCTAATGCAGCTACATTTCACCCAGAGATGGAGTGATCGCTATATATAACTTTCTCTTCAGTTTTTATAATGGTTTAAAGTGCCTCAAGATGAGATATGGGTTGCAAGATATTGTTTTATTAGTGTCATCACAGAGTGCTGCATTGTACAAATCAATTGCAAGCTAAGAAGAAAAGTGGTTTTGAAGTAATACTTGAAGATAAGGAGAGATTTTTTGGGTTAGGAAGGGTTTAAAATCCTATTTCAGGAATTTGAAAGGAACATGGCAAAAAATGGGAAACAAACTAGCATGGAGTAACGTTGTATAAACTGAGTGGACGTGTGGGATGGTGGGTAGCAAAGATGTCAGAGAAATGAATGGAGGAGAGTTAGTTTTAGGTGACTTCAGAGTGGAAGACGTGGGGAAAAAAAGAAGAAAAGGAAACCAGCAGTAATTAGAAATTATGGTAGTAAGGAGCAACCAAAAACCTCAAGAGGACACTCAAAGGAAGCCTTGAGTTTCTTGTTTTTGTCACATAACTGAGCCATATAGCATGGGTGGGATTTTCAGCATTAGTTGGTTCTATTAAGCATCTTTGCAGTGTTATTAATATTGTGTCTGAAACTTTCAAATGTTAAGACAACTTGGTGTCCAAATCTCATTGCATTCTTATAGCTGGGTGCCTGACTGAGCTGTTATACTCTCCCCCAGAGGGAGTTCCTTGAAAGTCTGTTTAATGGGAGGATTCCCTGGGGAACTGATTTTATGCTAGACTTGTAGGAACAGGGATGGCTGCCTGGCAGGCTGGCTAATTACTCCAAACTGGGAGCCTCTCAGGACATTTTTTTACTCTTAAGGTGTGTATTGTGTCCCTGCATCTCTGATAGCTTGGTGTGCTGGCTGATTCAATGGCCCCTGTGAGTCACTTCTCAGCTTAAAGACTGTGTGGAGTGTAGCGTGTTGTACCAAAGTCTCTCCTACACTGCAAACTGTGATTTCCCTGTTGCTATTGGTATAGCCAACCTCTTGTTATTAGCATGAGGGAACTCATTGTGTTGTATACCTAGCTCTGATGATATCTAGATGTAAAAAATATTAATACAGACACTGTTCCCAGACCTGTAAGGTTTTGTGCCTGATGAACCTGCCATAACTTTCAGGTCTACCAGTTTCACCAGTAACCCATTAATGTGAGAAAGGAATTCTGCATAAACCCTTCACCCAAGGGGTACTTAGGTTCTTGCTGGAATAACCCAACTTTCTTCTTGGGAAATACAGCCATGCTCAAGATAAAAGGCTGATGAGAAGTCTCCCAGCTGGGCTGCACAGAATTTGCTTGTAGTGGGGAACAGAACAATTGTTGTAGTTGTTGAAAGAAACATTTTATATAGTCACAGACTATGTCTGAGTAATAGAAATGTCAGTAGCTCAGAAATAAAGGCTGTACAAGAGATCATCTGACCAGGAAAAAGTATTCTCATAACACTGCCTTTAGCTGGGTTTCATTTATTCTATTCTAAAAAATTCTTTTCCAGATCTGTGGTGGTAGCAGTAAGTAGTCAGATAAGACTCCAGCTCAGTTTTGAGCACCCCCATCTCCTGATCCCAGTGTCCTTTGGCAATGAATTTTATAGATTGCAGTTTAAAAAATCCTCTGTCAGTTCAGATTGTCTTCCTTCTTTTTCATTCCTCCCTTTTTCTTACTCTCCTTGTCCTTGTGCCATGTGTAGAGTGAATAGAAGTTCCCAATTTCCTATTTTTGTATTAACTCAATTTTATACACTTTTATCATAACCCTTCCTTATTCATCTGCTCTCCAAGGTAAACAGTCCCAATCTTTTAATCTCTCACCAAAAGAGATTTTTTTTTTCATGCCCATAAATAACCATGCTTCTCACTTCCAACCTTTCTAAGAAATCAGAGTATGAATGGACATCATCTGACTATTATTCACCAAGTGTAAAGAATTACACATAAGGAAACTACTCACAAGCTTGAAAGGGTCTTTTTCTATTGACATTTGAATGATATTCAGCCACAGTAGTTTAAAAGGTCCATATTTTATTGTATTATTACTAGTACCACAATAATCTGCAAAGGTTAAGGACTATTAAAATAACACTTTGACAGTTTTATTCATTCCTTCCTTGCAAAACATAACCTTGTCTCTAATAGTAATTATATGGCATGATATAAAATAATTCAAATGAAATTCCACATTTGAAAACCCGATTATCAGGATTTATTGAAGAGTATGCACCATAATGTAGTAAAATCATATAAATCCATTGTGTGCTTATGGTTTATTTTATTTATGATATATTTGTACTGTAAATGGTACTTTTATGGCTGCACGGTACAATTGCTGTTGCGTTATTATTGAAGTTATTCTGGAAAAGTCCTACAGAGTGGAAGGGAATGGGGAAACCATTAGACCTCTACCTAAAAGCATTCCTTGAACTGGAGTTCTCAGGAAATTATGCTAGAAGACTAAGTAACTTAAGAGACAGCAATATCCTCTGCACAGAAATGTATACCATCCTACAAATAAAGCTTTAAAAGTTCCCCTTTTAAGGAACTCTGGTGGGTACAACGCAACATGAAAGATTACTGAAAATTCTATCTGTCTTTATTAAATTGTATGGGATTTTTTCGTTACAAGTTTTGTATTTTTCCATGGTGTACATCAACCTGCTTGCAGTAGTGAAACGAGATGATAATCTAGTAGTTAAGGTATTAACCCGCTCCATGGGAGATGGAGATCATATAATTGTAAGTGGCTTAAGTTGGAAGGGACCTTAAAGATCATCTAGTTCCAACCCCCTGCTGTGGGCAGGGACACCTTTCAGTAGACCAGGTTGCTCAGACGTGAGCTCTTATTTTGCTGTGAATTTCCTGTGTGACCTTGAAAAATCATTGTTTCTCATATTTACAAATATTTTCCCATTCTTTGCAATTTGGCACCCTTGTGCCTTACTGTAATCTAATTTCTTAGCTCTGAAGAAGCTTTGCAAATGCCATTCAGTGGAAACCTATCAGACTTTAGTGATACATAATAGCTGAGTGATGGTTGAGTGATGCATTTAAGTATCAGAAATTTG
Source organism: Calyptomena viridis (assembly GCA_013390005.1). Taxonomy (NCBI): domain Eukaryota; kingdom Metazoa; phylum Chordata; class Aves; order Passeriformes; family Eurylaimidae; genus Calyptomena; species Calyptomena viridis. Next base: position 158,739 of record WEIV01024866.1, read on the forward strand.
GAATATTCACTTTCCAGACCAGATTTCTAAGGGTACTAGTAACTGAGGAGTGACTTAGCCATATTTTTAGAGCCAGATGAAAGAGTCAGGCACCTAATTCCCACCAACCTTACCTGTAAACTGCTTATTTACTTCAGAAGTGCTTTTAATCCCCATCTCTAAAATAAGAACAGGAGTTACACAGATAAGTATCCAAAAAACTGTGAGATAGAGGGGCAGGACAGTAATGGCAGCTATTGAACCATCTCAGACAGGGCTTCAAGAAGAAGCTGAAATGCACTAGATCTGTTCTCATACAGCTTCAGCCTGAACTGAGCTTTCCTAAAGATCCAGTCTTCCCTTATGAGCACTCTTCTGGTAAGACGTCAGGCTGATGACATTGCTTCTTGGTGACTTGAAAGATTTATGGGACACAAGGGGTACATCAGGACCAGTGAGGCAAGGCTGAAGGTCTCCCACTACAGCTGCCCTTCACCATGCCTCATTGTTTCCTCCCCAGAAGTATTCTCTGGTTTACCTTTCATAGAGGTCCACAGCAACTGCTGAGAGTAAAAGATGTTATTCAGTTCTGGGTTGAGTTGAGCCTCCAAACTGACCCTAAAATGCTGGGTAGGTGTTGTTCTGGAAAATGCAGCACAAACTGTCATCCCAATAGTCTTCCTTCTCTTGAGGGAGGAAAAGTTAATGTAACTTTTGTTTAATAACACCAGACTAACCACCTGCAAACCCTGTGAGCTATCACCAAGCTGTTACTCTACTCCCAAACATTTGCAAGAGTGAGACCTCTTCTACCTTACGGGCTGACTTGGGATGGACAGAGGAGCTCACTGATGTGGCTGCACAGTAAAATGCCCTGCTTGACAATTAATTGATTAATCATTTTCTCTAACACTCTCAGATATTTAAGTCTAGTAAATTAGATTTAGGTGGTGAACAATATAGGGAGAATAAAAAAGTGAGCATAAACAGTGATTTGTTACAGACAGATGAATAATAAAGGTTAACACATAAGGTTGACTTAAACACAATGGATGGGGTAATTATGTACCTTGTTTATTGTAGTTCCTGTTTCTCTCAATGCATTGTGTAAAGGGATATCTGAATCTATAAAAAATGGAGAAACTCCAAAATAGAAGGTAGATTTGTGGGAGACAAACTCAAACCTGCTTAACACTAGAGATTACCTCAAAGACAAGTCCTAGCTGTGCTCTGATCATCTGTCACATTTACTGAGTGAACCTCCCTCCTCATTTTGCTGTAAATAAGTTTAAAAAATGGGTAGGAGATTTGCGCTTCAACCTCCACTGCACAATATGGTAACTTTAGGCTACCATATCAATGTCTCTGATAAACTTTTAGTTTAATACACAGTGGAACAACTCTAGGAGGAAAGATTAAGAGACAATCCCATGGGGGGGAAAGGAGAAATACCAAGATGGCTTGGCTGATCAAAGACAAGGTTTTTAATCATTGCTTGCATGTGGGCACTGAAAGATTTTGGTGAAGCAGAGGCAGCTTCTGGGGGGCCTCCAGGGAAAGACACAAGAAAGGGCAGCAGCAACATCTGTGTGCAGTGGACTTTGGACATACCCCCTGGGAAGAGCTGGTAGATGAGGGGACTATGAAGGTCATGAGGAGATCACATTGACAAATGTGGCTGGAGGGTTTCTTGCATGTGTGAATCTCAGCTATAACTCACTCCTAGTGCAAAAATAAAATGGAAAAGAGAAATTTGCTTCTTGCCAAGCTTGAACTAAAAACTGGGAAAAACCCCTTACAATTCAAGTCCTATGAGATATACCGATGGTTGTCAGTATTTGTGACTGAATAATTAGCCTTAATAATTAATGACTGTTGTTAACTGCTGCCCAAGCAAGTGGAAAGCAGTAAGTAAATTATCCCTGATTTTTTTTCATTGACGGAGCAGAGTAGTAGTGCATAAGGACAAACCCACCATCAGGTGTGCTCGAGCAAGCAGCCTTTTGGTCCTGCCAAGGGATATGCTGCTTGTGGGCCCGTGGTGGCTCACGTGCTTCTGGAAAGAGCTGTGCCAGCCTTGAGCCATGTCCTCTTTAAAATCACTTTTTTCAGCATGACAGCCCTTCCCTGTGCTGTTGACAGGGTGCCTTGGAGCCACCCGTGAACACATGTACTTTTCCAGGTCCTTCAGTGTTGCAGCAGGACAGTGCAGCTGCAGCTGATCAGACCCCTGTGTTAGCCTGGACATGGGAACAGGACTGGCCCAACACTGCCAAAAGTATGTCTATAACCCTTCATTGACAGCTTCAGTGAGGTCTTTTTAGTCTGTACATATCTGTTCTCAAAGAAGTGTGAACTGATGTTTAACAAGTAAGAAAAAAGCTAATATTTGAGTATGGGCACAGAAAGAGGAGGTTAAACATAGCATCTCAATTTGTTTTTCAAACACTGCAATATCCAGTAATAAAAGTATCTGTATTGCATTCTGAACTATAACCTGGATCACATGCCCAAGACGAGATTGTAGAAATCACCTTTGATATCTGCTGAGAAGTGAATCCTTGGTTGTGCCTTTTCACCTAAACTGTAGGAGTGATCAAGAGGAGAACAGCTTGGATAGGTGCCTTTAGCCAGTGGAAATACTCTTGTATGAGCAAAGTCATATTTTTGGCTGTGCCAGCACCATATTGCACTTCTCCCTTTCTGCTGTCCTCTGAATAAGATCAAAAAGACAGAGATGGGAGGGAACTGAGCACTGATACATGTCTTGAGACCCAGTATCCTAGAAGCTTAGCAAATCTTACTCAAGGCTGAATCTGAAGTAGTCATTCAGAAAATGAGAATACTCCCCACATTAATCGAGGAGATAGAGTCAAAGTTTTGAAGGGAGAAATTAATCAGTCAATGATATTTGACTAAATATAGTGTGTTACAAACGCACTATAACCCCAAACCAAAACAAACAAAAAAAACCAACAAAACCACACACAAACAGAAAAAAAACACAAACAAACCCAAACAAAACAAAAACATACCACAAAAAACTAGAAACCCCAGAAAAGAGTGAGAACTGCTTTCTTGGTTATTCTTCACAATTACTCACCCATTGCAACCAGAGATTTTTAGATCTTGGTTGGGCTGCAGTAATGTTCCTCAGCAAACTCCTCTGAGAAGCCAACTGCAAAAAAACATTGAAATATGATAAGCGTATAAGAGCATGAAATGGTAGCATTCTCTATCACCCACAGCCTCTGTCAGTTGTGTTTCCAGGCCAGATGAAGCTAGAATGTACGTACAGCTGTTCCGAGTTGTAAAATATATTTTGAAATGGAATTGATTCATCTGTGTTTCATGAGATTGAATTAAGCAAAAGAAAGAAGTATAAAGACTTGTCTTTTTTCCAAGCATTTAATAGAAATACTCGGTCTAACTGGAACATAATAGAGATGTGCTTTCAGCACACAGATGTGCAGTAGTGAGAGCCACGTTTTATGTAAGCTGCTTATTCTTTTGTGCAGTGTCAAGAACTGAATGTACTTTTGTACTCCATTTTTTGGCCTTGATGTGAACTAATGTCAAAGCAAATGAAGACCTAAATCCTTCTCAGCACTGCTAATGATTGCAATCATTGCAGAGCTGTTAGTGGCTGTAAAATCATCTGTAGGAAATCAGGGTTTTATACATAGACATTGTATTCTGAATTTAGATTTCTGCTACAAAATTTGCTGGTGTGACTCCTTATTTAGTGGATCAGAAAGGTGTGTGGGTCACACACTGCACAGGATATGCAAAGCAAATTTTACAGGGAGCTTCAGTGGGTAAAATCATTAAGGATATGATGAGTTATCTGAACAGAATTACATGGGGAAAAGTTTCCACCAGCATCTCCTGTCTATAAAAATGCATTTTAGTAGAAAACTGATTTACAACTGGAATGTTTTTTGCATGCAAGGCGGAAGATGCAGAAGAACAGCAGAGCCTTATTGTCTTTTTCCAGTTCCATTGCTTGCTTTATATTTAGGGTTTTGTATTATGGCTGTCTGGATTTTACAGCCACAATGTGCCAAAACCCTTGCCTGGGTTCATTCATGTTGATTAATAAGCAACATAAAATGTCTGCTTTCTTCAACACCTGCACCCTCTGTTTCTTAGTGTTTTCCAAATGTACAGATATGTGTTTTGACTTCGATCTCGTAAACCAAAACTGTTCAAGTGGTAGATCCTGATCTAGATTTGGACAGCAAGGAGATGTTTCCCAGGTTTCCCCAGAAAGCCACATTTTTGTGGGTAAGCCTCTATTCTCAGTTGCTCCTCTGGTTGCTCTGAGAGCAGCTGCATGTGCAGGCAGTGCGGGTCCTGGGCAGAGCTGGACCTGGCACATCGCTTTCCACAAAATGAGCCCATGGAGCTTGGTAAAAATTGAGGTACCCTCCTGTCAACACGCATCAGTCACCTCAGAGGTTGGGTGCATAACCTTATGCGTGACTGCTGGAGTGCACAAGGTCTGTTTTGCTGGGAACACTTTAAAATTTATCCTCTGTTTTTGTGTAGCTGACATCTATCTTACTGCTTCTTCAGTAATTGCACAGTCTGGATCTGCCTGTCCTGTACAAAAACTAGTAGTCTCCCACTTGAACATGATTTTTTCCATTCTCTCATGCTCATCTATTCCTGCTGTCGCCTCTAAAATAAGGAGGGATTATTCTCTTGTCCAGCTGATGATTTCTCCACCTCTTCCATAGGGGTGGGATACATCTTACTCACTGAAATATGTTTGAAAGGGGAAATCTTTCACATCAGCTGTGTCCATACTTCTAAATAGCAGAGAGGCAGGGACAAGATGACACAGACCGATTTCTCTTCTCCCTGCTTAGATGTAGCCTTCTCAAGAAAAGATTTGTCTTGATAGATAACGAAAATAATCCAAAACAGGTCTGGAAGTGGATTGAAATTAAAGAGTGAGCAGTTTGGGGTCCAGTACTTGAAACAACTGCCTGAGTCTATTTTATTTAGCTCTGCAGACATACCTGTAGCTGTTTATTCTCCCTCTATTGGCAGCCACAAGAGAAAAGTATTGTCAATAGTTGATTCGTCCCACCTATTTCAGACACTGCTTTAAGGTGAAACAAATCACCCTTAGAAAGTAACTGACTCTGTATAGACTGTGGAGGGAGTCCACATAATGGAGCTCAGATGGCTAAAGGTAGGAAAGCACATGCTACCTACCATGCGATTGTCCCTGCAGTGTCATGACACCTGCACTGGAGTTTTACTGGCAAAGCTTTCAATGGATTTCATGTGCCATTTTCCTCCACAAGAAATGTCAGAACAGGAGAAAACACAGTGAATGCTCCCTGTCACCCCATTTTCACCCTGCTCCATCTTCACCCCTCACCAACAACTTAGCCGTGTGGGAAGGTAGATCACAGGACCACAAACCTGGCTGAGCAACTTCTCCTGCTGCGAGGAAATGGTTAACACTTCATCCCAGTCACCAGGTGGCTATATGCACCCCAGGGTCCTGTGGAGACAGGCAGATTTCTTTGAGGCACTCTCTTCTGATTCTGTAAAGAAATACTTCAGAGTGATGAAAGTACTTTCAGCAACAAATAGATACTACCAAGTCTCTTCATTATTTCCTTATAATAAAAGAACTTCTAATTCAAAGTAACAAAGTGTGAACTTTTTTCTCTTTTTCCTCAGAAATTGAAGCAAAGGAAGCGTGTGACTGGTTACGTGCAGCAGGATTTCCCCAATATGCTCAGTTCTATGAGGGTAAGTAGGTTTTTTCCTCTTTGTGCAATACTGAAAGTGTGCTGGGCCTTTGCCAGGAGAGCTTACAGTCAGCCTACTCTGCATTTAACTGAGTTATGGCCGTACCTGGATGCTTCTCAAAGCCTCAGCTGCTGGAGTCATACCACTGCATAAAGGAGAGTAAGAATCTTGCCCTCATAGCCATGGGAAGTTTAAAAAGAAAAAAAAAGGGGGGCATAATTTATGTAAACCTCAAAAGTTAACAGAAGTACAAAATATCCAAAACCTTAGTATCTTTCTTAAAATTTCCTCACCTGTGTCTAAAATAAGATGGAAAGACTTAAAGTTATTGAAAATTTCAATCTTGCAGAAAATAAGATTGAAAACTCTTAAAAGTTTCCAAAAGTAAGTAATCAGAGCTGTACTTCACATTTGCTAAGTAAGAAAAACTGGTATTTCAGTGCTAACTCATTGCAAATCATGGTGTCCCCTTCCTAGCTGTAGAGGTTGTGCACAGGGAAGCACTGTCCCAAGGCCAGGGCAAGTGATTACACTGCTTCTGTGTTCATCAGTAGTTTGGGAACTGCTGCTGGGTTTTTCCTGCTCTCCTTAGCTCAATGCTGAGAGGGAAACTGCAGCTGATCCTCATTTTTCCCAAACTGCATATTCTGTCAGAGACAGGGAGCCAGTTCAGGCCCACTCAGGCTTAATAACCAAAGCACAGCTCTGCCAGACACCTCTGGACACCTTCCAGGGCTGGCTTGAGTCTGGAGGCAGCACAGCTCCACGCATGGAACGATGGCCAAGAAACCTCATGGGTCAGAGCCAGCTCTGCAAAGAGATGTCTTGGACACCATCCATCCCCTTGTGCTGGGCTGAGGGTGGTGGGGAGCATGATGCTGAGGACACCTCCATGGCTTCTCATGGCCAGATGAGTCCATCACGGCTCAGTTGCTGAGTCCTGATGGGCTGCTCAGGTGACTGGGCTCTAGGAGCAGCATGCAGAGATGCTCAGGTGGCTCCACAGGAGGCAGGCAGACTCTGTTAAATGCAAGAAATTAAGACTAATAAACCTACCAGACCAAAACTGACATAAATATGTATCTAACACAGTTCCTGGGTAGCCAGTAGTACTTTTGTGTCTGTCTTGTGATCAGATTATCTCAGATACTGGCTTTCCCAGAGAAAGGAGAGCCTGCTGCCTGGTGAACTCAGAGGGGTGTTCTCTCCAAAAAACAAGCTGTGGTGGACTCCCAACAGTTCCCGTGCGGTCAATATGTGCTCTCAACAGTCTGCATCTCTGAAAACAAGATGCTTTTTTACAGGCATCTATTATGTCAGTGTTAAGCATAATGTCTGAAAATGGTGGCTGAAGTTCCTGTATCCCAGCATCCTGCTGTGGTACCTAAGCATGGCAGAGCAATCTGGAGAGCAGCCACAGCACTGGAACCCATCCCACCATTACAGAGTCCACTAATGTTTTGCAGCCATGTCACTTTGCATTACAAGTGTCAGCTTCCAGCACACTGTTCTGGCTTTTCAGCAAATATTGGGGGTTATAATTCAGCTCTCTTTTTTTTTTTTTTTTTGTCTGTTATTTGAGTACCCCTCTGTCTAAAATCATTGTTATTGGGATCTGTATTAAAAGCAAAAAGCGCAGAAAATTTCTGGGTTTGGGGCAAAGTCCATCTAGCAAATAACTTATTAAGTCCCTGTGATGAGAATGGAGAACCTTGTTACTCATGGATAAAGAAAGTGTGTTTGTAATTCCCCAATCTCATTCATTTGTGCAGGGTACTAGAATGAACAGCTAACAATTGAGTATATTTCTTAAACCAAAATAAAATAATTTTGCTCTCACTCTGCTGCACCAGACATTCAACTATACCTTTAACAGAAAAATAAAAGTGGCTGAAAGGGTTATAGATACAGCTGGAGGGGAACCAGTGCTGAGTGAAATTCGTCATACAGGATTTCAGTGAGCAAGCACATGCAAAGCAATTTATATATAGACAATGTATTTTCATTTGAATAGCAAGCAGTCATCTTAATACTGTGTCTCCTTTTATAGACTCCCAGTTTCCCATTGACATTGCTGCAGTAAAGAAAGATCATGATTTTCTTGACAAGGACCTTGTAGAACCTCTTTGCAGGTAAATAACACCTAAAGTTTCTTTTCTGATAATTTAAAAGCGTGAGCTGATTTGTCATTGCTAGCATAGCAGCAGTAGAGATGTTTGCTTGTCCAGGTGAATTAAGCAATGATATATATAATGCCAACATCCTGAATTAATTTCTCTTACGGAAAATCCTGCAGTAGGACACCCGCTATACTCATAGAAAACATCGCATCACTCGACCCAAATCTAATGGATTTGAAACAGCTGCTTTTTAAGAACTAGCAGTAGTGCAAGCAAACCCTGAATAAATCAGAGTCACATTTGAGTCACATGTTAATAACTCTGATGTCCAAGCATAGCAGAAAAGATGAAACTTCATTGCATAGAATTCAGCAAGCCTTTTCTCTGGCATAAGACGTGGTTTTCCTGCTGGTGCAATCCCCTTGGTACTCTCTTTTGGCACTAGTAAGAGAGGTGGGACCAGAACTCCTCATTACTACAGCTGATCACTGGTTTGCTTCTCCCAGGGGCCCTGTGTTTGCTGTTTATCTTGCTTTTTTGCTCTGCCTGTGATAAATATACTGTATTGCATTGCTCAAGTTCTGTCCACTGGGATTCAAGATGCAGCAATTCTGTGGCAGTTTTGCACAACCACATTGCAGAGGCATTGTTCCCCTCTTCTTTCCCCTGTGCTCAGCTCAAGCTGAGTTCTACTCCTCTTCAAGTAAGGACAAAGGACCATCTGGCCCTTAACCAAGCAGGCTTTATTACACGTTATGGAAACTTTCACAATGCCAACATCAAGAAAATTGGACAAGATTCTGTTTCCCCTTCTGCAGCTGTGGCTAAAGTCATCAGAGATAGTATGCTGTTCCACCTCATACTGTCCATTGCAGGGATTAATGAATCTGTGATGGAGGAATACAGAGAGGGTTCCTGAGAATCACAGAAAATAGGGCTGAAAGAGACTTCATCTAGTCCATCTCTCCATCTTGAGCCCTCCTTCCTGGAGGATCCGGGTAATTACTGGGCATAGCTATCAGATTGTTTCTCAAAACTCCGCTGCTGCGAGGCCTATTGCTTCTCATGTTGTCCATTATGGTTATGAGGAACAGAGTATTCTCTTTCTCTGTGTAGTAGCCTGTGTGTCTACAGATACAGCAGGAAGACAAATCAGTAGGAAACACTTGGATCCTTCAGTGATCCATCTCCAGATGTCAGAGAGCAGAAAAGCTGCAGACCTGATCTACGGCTGTTCTGTCTGTTCGGTGAGAAGATTGCTATGCCCATGCCTAAGAAACCTTCTTCCCACATATACATACATCCCCCTGCTTCAGTCTGGCATGATGGAAGACATACTTTGCTGCAGTTTGGGAACAGGAGAGTGGTACTGATAGAAGGTTGATCTCTCTTCACCACTGCTCTTTTTCTCAAATTTGAAGGACCATTCAAAAATGCAAGTATGATATCTGTTCCTGTCCCTTTCTTTTGAGAGCAAACAGGTGAGGTGTAGTCATTCCATGGCTCTGTGACTCTCCCTTCCCTGCAGTAATTGGCAGTGGTGGTACTACAGTCGTGGTCAGCAGGCATCCAACACCTACACAGCTAAAAATGGGAACAGCTTGTCTCTTAATCTTCCAGCCTCTCTGTAGATTCAGATACACCTACAGTTACTCTAGGGTAATATGAGGATTTTTTTGTAAAGTGAGCAGATACAGACTGGTTGGGTGTGGGTTTTTTCTCTTTTATTAAAATATGAGATTTTGGAAAATTGGCTAGCAGCTGGATAGATGCATTCATGTGACAAAATGTTTTATATTAGCCTAAATCAAGTGATACTGCTGAGACCTATAGAGAAAAGCATAAGCACAGATATTTCCATACTTTTTTATTCCAAACTTATTTTATTTAAAGATAAAGGGGTTTATGACTGTTTAGTAACTTCTTCTGTAATTACTGTATTCAGAAGACACCACCTGTTGACTTGAGTTTTTGTTGAGATTTTTAAACAGTTTAGATCTAAAAAGGGAATAGCACCTCATAACATTAGAAATACAAGTATTATATACAGATTATGTTTTCAGATTGCAGACATTTAACTTCATGTAACTCACCAGCTTCAAACCTTTAGCTGAAAGCCACCCATAAAAATCCTTTGCATCAAATGCCAAGATTCAGGTTCATCAGAAACAGTGAGCAGTGTCAGTCACTGCCTCCAGTACCAGCTTTGTTACTATATTAGCTGTCAAACCAACATCTTCCAAGTTTTCCAGTGTATTGGAAATCCTCACAGCTCAACTGACCACTGTGACCAGTTTTCTACTCTTGCTGTTCTCTGTGGTGGTATTGCTACAAGGTGCATGCCAGTATATCATATGAGAGCTGTAGGCTGTGATGGACTTGAATGAAACAGAAAGTTAAAAAAAGGTTGGTTATTATTTCTGTATGCACAGATCCCCAAGTTGGCAGTAAAACTTCCATTCTTCGAACATCCAAAACTGCCCTCAAAGCTATGCATGGCCAAGCCATCACACTGATTAACAGTCCATTCAGCCCATAGTATTGAACAAAATGGGTTTCTCATTTTTATTTGGAAGGTAATTTTAAAGCTGGAATGCGAGAGTGGATAATCAGTTTGAGCAGTTTTAGCTCTGAATGATAATAGCATAAACACTGAGTTTCTTTGTTCTTGTGGGTTGAAATCAGACTCTCAATCTCCTTTTATAATCAGTTTTCTTATGATATTGCAGGATACAAGACAACGTGAGGTACAAATGAGGAGGAACCTTTTCTTTCTTTAAGGCAGCTGGTAGTATTTTAGTCAGAAAGGCTAAGACTCCCTGTTGTAAAAGATTTCAGTGACCTTTTTGAGATATAACATCCCTGCTGTTTACAATATAATTTGAAAATTTGGCAGAGTAAAAACCAAATTTGAGGCCTTTGGGTTAGAGGCGTATCTATCAACAGATTCCACTCAGATTTTATTGAGTAACGAACAATAGAGAATTGCCAGGCAATCTGCAGGCAAATGCTGTCAGCCTGCCAAAATAATAATTGGGCATGAAAATTTTATAGCTGGATCTCTGTGTCATTTCCAAAATAGCAGCAACCAACTCTGCTCTGGGAACTTTTGTGGCCACTGTGATAGGAGGGTGAGAAGGAAAAGCCAAGACACGTACTTTTTGTATTCACGTATATACAGTGACTAAGAGCATAAAGAACAAGTATGTAACAGTCTGATACATAGTCCCCTAAACTAAGCTCTTAAAATTTGAACTGTGCCAAGCAGTCAGCAGCCTTTTCTTCCATAGTTTTTGTTTCTTAGATAGTTTGTGAATAACCCAAAGATTGTTGTAGGGGAGGGGACATCCCATTAGAGTTCTGAAAGGATGGTTGTACAATCAGTACCATCTGCTGAGTTATATTGCTCTAGATGCTGTTAGGGAATAAGCCTGGCTCTCCACATGGAGGACAGAAAGCCCTGCTCTGAAGGCAATAAAATGGCTCACACTGACACCCAGGAGAGATCACTCACCTCATATGAGTGCCTATGAGGTAACTCCCTCAGTGGCAGCTATGGTAAAAAGGTGATAGGACTGGAAAACAGTATATTCTCCTCATGCACAAAAATGGTGGAGCAGGGACATGCCAATGTGAACTTTGCATACCAGCCCTAATGGTACTGGGAGGACCCTTATTCAGTGTTAAGACCTCAGCAGAGCCCAGTGTGAGGAGCTGGATGTCCTCCTCTTCCCAACATTCACAGCCAGATAGGGACAGAAGACACCAGAAAGGGACATGTGTATGCAGAACCTAAACTTGGCTAGGAATAACAGTAAAGCAAGGAAATAGTGTTGTGGTTCCCTCAGAGAGGCATTTACAGAACCATATATTGTGTTTTCCTGGTCATGATCCATAAGGGAGGACATTCGCAGATCTGCTGAGGTAGGAGACATGCTAGCCCTCCCCGTGATGCCTACCCCTGCATGACTGGCTGGTGCCCCTGGCTGCATTCCCAAGTACCTTCTTGGAAGGAGCTGCAGAGTAGCTCCAGGGATTCCCCTGGAACTCCAGCTCACTTCAGAGCTGTCTCACTTTTACTCAGATTGCTCTTCAAGTGGGACAACAGGTCCCCCACTACGTTTTCCAGCTAGCCAGATCCTGCATTGCTACATCTTTGTATTTATACACTGCTCAGTGCTGTAAAAGATGAAAAAGTCAGAGATTTCCTGCTTCTTAAAATCTTTCATCAGATGGGTTAACAATTACAGCACTGGAGCTGGGATTCAGAGCCCTTAAGACCTGTGTCTGTGGCTGTCTTAGATCTTCTCAGATAGCCCATACGTCTCCATGTGTTGACTGAACCAAGGTACCTGCAACAGCTGAAGGCCAGGCTTGATACTCTAGGGGATCTAAAATACCACCAGAAACATCTGTTTTGACACCTGAATGTCTCTGCTGATGCTTTAAGAATTGTTTCAAAAGCCACTTTTCAACATAGAGATGATGTCTCACTGTAGATATAAGTGTTAAACCATCAAGGCAGTGTTTATTTTTGATGCTCTGGAGAAGAAATAAAATTGACATCACTGAAACACTGTAGTAAGTGTTTTGCAGTCTTCTCCTGAACAATGCAGAGATTTCCAGACAAGCATTCAAATGCATCGTAGATGATGTGTTTCTTATATAGCCACCTCTCTTGTGTTTATTTAATGTGTTTCTTCCTGACTTTTCTCATGTCCAGACCTTGTGTTTTGTTAACATTACAAACAGGCTGTCTTTCCCCATGTTTTTAAACAGTGGCATAAAAGCGTAGTGCTTCTCTCACTTCAGCTGGGGTGCAAGTGACAGCCTTTGTAGTCAGAAACTTTTGGTTTTTTGCTTTTCTAAAGACTTGCTGAGGACTTGGCTGTCAGTCATCTAATGACTTTAAACTGATGAGAAAGGCTTTCTGCCACTGCTGGCACATCAACAATGCAAAAGAAGTTGAAAGAGACTGGCTTTGATTTGAGTTGTTAGTACCAGACAAACTCAAAATATGATCATTAGTTCTCTAATTCACTGCAAATCTTTCCACAGCACTGGAAGAGCCCCAGAAAGCATACCGATGTTTTGTAAAGGAGTGAATTTAAAACCCAGGGTTGAGTCCCTAGCACCCAGTAAAAAGTAGTTTTATTTTTGATGGAGCAAGTTATTCATAGCAAAGCCAGGTTAGAAAGCAGCCAGGACAACGGTGTGGCTTCACAAGTCTCCATCTTAAGTAGTAATACTCACTTTTATAGAGGTGACCTCTGAGTCCCTGCTGAAACAATCTCTCTTTTGGATGCCATTAGCAGAAAAGTGATAACTTTGGATGGTTGTTGATTTGATCACATGTTTTCTGCACCTTTCTGTGAAGAAATGGAAATACTGCCCACACTTTCTGCTGTGGGCTGGATGTGCAGAGAGATAACTGAGAGCAACTGAGGCTGAAGGGTATGTCAAGGGTTGGTGCATCCTCATCTCCCAGCTCCTGAAGTGCACAGCTTGCTCCTTAGTTTTTGGAAGGCAAGCAACACCATAGTGAATGGAAGGAACACTGGTCCCTGCATTGAAGATGTTTTCTTCTAAATCTTCTCCCTAACAACTGCAAATAGGCAGAAAGTATAGAGGGTTTTGTGAACTATTGAGGAAGCAGTTGCACAGATCACATGCAAAGGGCTGCTGTGGAGAAAGCCCTCTTTCTCAGAAGAGTTTCTTCAGTGTTTGCTGTCAGGAAGGCAAGGGAGGTGCAGTTGATGGCTGGACTTTCAGTGTTGATGAGCAGCTTCAAAGAGGCAATGGTTTCTCAGGATTTCTGAGCCTCTGGGCATGAATTTAGCTGATGTCTGTCTCCTGGTCAGCCTTGGAGGACACGCTTAGGTCAAGGAAGCAAGGAGCCATTCCCCATTACTAGTCTGTCCACTCGCCATGTAAATTGTGAAGACGCAGCAGCAACTTCATTCAGACATGCAGCTACAAGCACTTAGGCAGCATACAGTGGCATGTCAGTGTGGAAATGTGGCTATAGACTTGTCCTTCAGCACAGGCCAGCTAATGAAGAGGTGCAGGAACTCCAGTGTTAGCCTCCAGGTCACTGCTCAGAAGAAGCTGTCCCCAAGAACAGAAGCTTGGGCTGGAGTCCTTTGAAAATGTGTCTGTGCCTCTGTGTATTTGGAATTAGAATCGATAAGCAAATTTAAACATTTTGTGCTCAAAAGAAACATTGAACATTATTCAGCCCCAGGGCCCCAAGAAAATGCCAGTTTGGGTTGAGAAATTCCATGTTTGGGCAAAAGATGAGTTTTGCAATAATATATGTAATCCCAGAAGATTTGTGGGCAGAAGGCTGAAGATACAGCTAGAGAGCCACAAACCTTGAAATCTATTTTAAGAACATTGCTATCATGCATGCAGGGTGTGCTTATGCATGCATTATACTCAAATTAATACGATGAGCACAGGACTTTTCTGATATGGCATAACGAATTTATTGGCTTGAGTTAGGGAGTAGTATTTGATCTACAAATGAGGTGGTGATACTTTGTGAGGGTGTTTTTTTTTTTTAAGGAAGATCCATGTTTGGTGGGCTGTTTCTTTGTTAGTGGTGGCAATTTGAAAGGATGTCTAATATTAGAAGTTCTGTGGAGGAATACATTACTGTCATAATGTTCTTATGTTACATGAGAGATTATATTATTGATGAGATACTTTTTTCATGTGTCCTTGTAACTTAACACATACATTTCAAATGTTATCAGTTCTGGAGATTTTCAGCCTCTTCCTGAGACCCAGAAGCAACAGGGGCAGGTCTTGCTCTAAAGATACAGGAAGTGCAGGCAACCTACAGAAGAGTGTTGTGGGCACATGGCTCTCTCACTCTGTCTCGCTTTATTTTGAAATTCAGTCCTAGATCTGGAAAATTTTCAAAGTCGAACATATTTAACTCAGAGCCTTTGTCTTTAGAAGTTGGGTGGTTTCATAGATCAAGATCTTTAAGTATAATTAAAACCACATCAATTATCATTAGCATGGTAGGTTCTTTATTGAAGAAGCATGTTTTCATGTCTTCTGGCTGTCCTTGCACATGGGCACAACACACACACACAGAGATTGTCATTTCAATCTACTGTTATCACAGGATAGCCTTGGATTTAAGGAACAGAAGCCTTCCAGAGACCTTGGTAACAGCAGTATGAAAATGATCAAAAATAGCTAAAAATATTTATTTAAAGATTTTAAATTTGTTACATGTTGGATGTATTAACCTGTCTATAAGTTCCACAGATCTGGGAAAGAAACTATTGGCTTTAGGGAAACATTTCACTAACTGCTAAAAGTTTTTTATGTCAACTTTTTAAAGGAGGTGCCGACTGCCAAAAGTGAGGAGCTGCATCTTTTTTGGTTTTTTGATCTTTCAGCAGTGCTTTGAAATCCCAAGTTTAGACCAATTCTGTTGTAGTCCTGCATATGGCAACTCGCTTCCTTCTTCTCTTGTAATCTCCCCAGCCATCAGAGTGTTTGTTTCCTGTGCTAAGTACATAAATGTCTATGAATTAAAAAACAATCTATAAAACCTGTCTAGCAGGTAAAGTGAATCTAAGATTCCCTTTTAATGCAGTGGTCTTATAGCTGGAACATATGACCCGTATCATTTCTGAAGCCTGTTGTATGCATTTGGCACCATACAGTCAGATAAGAGAAAAGGTTTTGAACTTGCAAGTCGTGCCCTTTCATCGGAGGCTGCTAATCTTTTGAATTTGCTTTGCCCTATAGACGACTGAACACACTGAACAAGTGCGCCTCAATGAAACTCGATGTGAACTTCCTAAGAAAAAAGGTAAGGAAACTTCATGAAATGTGCTGGCTTGCCCTGGCTTTTGTGATAAGACTACTCTGGTTTAGCCTTTAAGTCAGTACTGCTCTTAAATGTAAGTTAAGTATATTTGACTTTGAACACGTGAGTCAGCATTATCTGGATGCATGATAATGTGAATTGGTGAATCTTGAAATTATAAATAAAATAGAAACTGTGACTAATACAGCAGTGTTAAAAGGGCCCAGTACTTGAACTCTACATGTATATGCATTCAAGTTACTGGGTGAAAAGACAGTGCAGTTTCATTAGGCTGGCTTGTTTGTCAATGCCGTATGAGTACACAGTGGAAAATCCTGCTCAGAAAAAATGGAATGCTCAGATGAAAATAAAAACTTTTCTTTATTTCTTGTACTGACTTCTTCCCAGTTAAGAGTATGAAAATAAGCTCTGTCATCCTTACAAGCTCCTGTGTAACATGGGAATTATTTGAGCTTAAAGGGTTTCAGCAAGGACTGCAGAAACTGCCTGTTGATTTTGGGAGTTTTGTAATGTGTCCAGCATTGACTGTTGAATGTTTGGTTTTTCTGATCAAAACTTTCCCCCAAGCCTTTCAGTGGTGTACAATAGTAGTTGTCGACTCTGTTTTTCCTTTGTAGAGTATTTTACTTTTTAAAAACTGTCTCTGAGAGCTGCATTTTTAGTGTCTTTGCAAATTCAGTCTAATCATACCCTATTTAGTGTTTGAGGGAACTTGAGCAGAAAATGGTTTTAATGTCCAGATATTCTGCCTTTGGCATATGCATATTTGTTCCTCTGTGTACTGGCCTCTTCAGCTTGTATTTTGTCCATTTACTGGAGCTGCAGGGACTTCTTCTCTTCACTGCATCAGAGGCTTTTCTTGTCTTGGGTTTTTCTTGTCTTTGATAAACGCCAGCACTTTCCAATCAACCACCTACGTCATACCTTAGAAAGGGCCAGTAAAATCCCCTGACTACACAATAACTTTATGACTTGGGCAGGCAGTTGCTATAAAAAGAGGCTGAGGTCCTTCAGGAAAAACTAGCTCAATTGTGTGTTGACCTGCTTGGAGAAGTGTCTAGTTTGCATTCACTAGCTCATATATTTGTGGTCAGAGGTACTGGAGCTGCACAAGAGACAGAATTACAAAAAGTAATATTTTAAGGTGAACACTGATTATCCTCTTGTTTAGGTTCCTGTCCTTTCTTCTCTTCAACAAGTGTTTTAGGTTTGATGTGAGGTTCGTATGTTTGCCTGCTTGCTTGCTTGCTTCTTTAAGTGTCTGATTATGTTACGTTAAAAACGAAGGGGTTTTTTGTTATCTTTGTTTTTTATTAATTATTGCTGCCACTCCTCCCTGTTCAGAATGGACTGAAGCCCTCAGCTTCTCTCCTTGCAGATGAACATTAATTTGTGATGGAAGAGAGATTGCCGTCCTTGGTACTCTTTCAGGGGGACAGAAACTAGTTGAGTCCATACCTGCATGAGGCCACAGAGAAGCAGAGAACAGAAAAACATAGAGAAAGAAGGGTTGAAGGAGGTTTGAGTCCATAGATACAGAGCAACTGAAAGTAGAAAAGAATGTGAGTGAAAGAAGAGGAAGGAGAGCCTGCTGACAAGAGGAAATGTAAATGCAAGTGTAAAAGGTAGAATTGTGTCCGAAATTGAACATTGAACCAAATAAATCTTTTGCTGTAGATACTGCCTTTTCTAATAGTCTCTGTGGTGATCTGAACAATAAAATGCAAAATCAGCTTGGTTTGGAGCTTCAGCATAACAGGTTTGCACAGGACTAGCACAGCTGCTTGAGTGATTCATCAAAATATGGCTAAGCAAGCTGCCAGGCAAAGGGTACTGTGAAAGCCAGCACGGCATTAATGTTCCCCACTGCCCACTCTCCCACCCAAACCATTCCCACTGTGGGCTGCTGTCTTCCCCTTGGCTTCACTGAGATGCATACAGAAATCCTCATGTATGTGTTGCAAATATGTCCATAAGCGATTTGGACAGACAGAGATTAGCCTTTGGATTAACTGCCTTCTGCAGCTGTCGATTTATGAGAATTCCTGCCCCCAGCTGGAAAAATGTGGCAGAATTCCACTGCAAATAAAACTGCTTTTTGCCTTTTGTTAGCATCCCTCTCTATCTCAGGCAAGTGCACCCTCAGTCAAAAAGCTGTACTATTTTAAATCGACTGTGACAAATCTGTGAATCAAAACCTCTTTCTCTTTGGTAAATGTTACCAGTCACTCCTAGAGAAGCTTGCCTCTTCTCGTCTTCCCAAACATAATGGTATTAACTGGACTTTTGAATATGCTCCAAAGCCGTGCACTTGATTTCACCCTAGGTCAGTAGAAATATACAGTCACTGCTCCAAAATGTCTGCTCCGCCCATGTCAGATGAATCATTGCTTTCAGACCTTCTCTTGATCCAGTGTCCCCGTAGCTGGTGACATGTGGGTTAGCTAAGTGCTCTCAACATTCTTTTTTTTTGGACAATTTTGTTTGTCAAGGCACTCAGATATCTGACAAGAACAGTGGGTCATTCAGGATGTTCGTGGCTTCCAGAATTTCTACTGATTCCATCAAAAGAAAAGCACATTATGTCACAGTGCAGCTGATTTTGTAGTGAGTCACCATGGTAGTATTTTGATATCTAGATATTGCATTTCATATTTGTCTGATTTTGCTTCTGATGAAACACAAACATGTTTCTTTATCAATTAAAAACCCCCAAAACTAAATCTTTATTTAGTTTTATTTTATCTTTATTTGACAAACTGAGCTGCAAATTTTAACACCAAAAATCCTCTGTAGTTTCTAAGTGGTTCTTGGACAGAACATAATCCTGTCATTGCTGTGGTTAGAGGCAAAACTTGTTTCCTACCAATATGAATTTCTGTTCATCTCTGCTTTCTCAAAAAAAAAAACAAACACCCTCAAAACTTTTGATTTAAAGTATATTTACCAGTGAATTTACATTTATTTCTGTCTGCTGCTCTGTCCTCTCTTCATGATGTTTCTTACAATGTCTCTAACCACTTTGGCTAGTTTAATCTGCTACAGCTTGTAGAAAACACAGGCTAAATCCTGTCAGTTCATATGGTAATGTCAGTGCAGCTACAGGGATTTGTGTCAGCCAAGAATCATCTTTAAGGTCCCTTTGGCATATTGGGATGTGCACAAATTTAAAAAATATTTTTATCCTATTGGCTGGTGCCATCAATGTTCCAGCAGTGGCATGCTTTGTAGATATAATTACCACTACTAAATATTGAAAAGTACATGCCCTTGTGGTTTTTAAAATATCCACTTTGTGACACTACTAAGACCACAATAAATGGATTTTTAAGAGCCTAAGACTGTGCAGTCCTTTGGTCAGTGTATGCATACAGCAAGCTGTGGAGCTAAAACAAAGGTAGAGTTGTCTAATGTGCCATTTCTTCCCTGCAGACAAAATGGCCAAAGCACTGTTAGCTTTTTCTAGCCCTTTTTGTCACACTTCACTAGTTGCTTAATTTTTCTTTCTAACTAGCCACAGAACTAAGATCTGCATTCATTCCTGTGAACTAACATCAGCTGCAGAAGCACTGCACACCTCTTGATGAAAAAGGAAGACTAAACCCAAAATTTCGTAGCTATATTTTATTTTATGGTTTGGACATGATCTAAAACATCTGGCTGACTTGAAATAATAAACTGGTAAAAGCTTATGGCATCGGTGAGACCTGGCACACTACTGATCCCAATCTTCAGCTTTTGAGGTTTCAGTTATTTAAGGTTTTGGGCACTCTTTTAAAATTTGGTTTACATTTTTCAATTAGACCAGAAGAGATCTAGTTAGAGATTGGAGATAACTTTACCATTGAAACTTCATATAAAAATATTTCTAATAATAAACTTTTAAAATGAGAATTTTTCCAGTCCCAAAATAGTCTTTCTGGTTTAGCACTTCATTTTAGTCTGACAGTCATATTTTACTGCCTTCATACTGCTTCCAAGAATGTGAAGAGCTGTTTGGATGTCATGTAGGTGAAGTTAATTTGTTCTGCTTTAAAACAAATGTACAAGAATAATGTAGTATAAACCCTGTTCAAAGTCAGGGGAAGAATACTCATTAGCAACTGTGGGCTTCGCATACTTAGAGAACACAAAATTCGACACTGACTGGCACGCTTCATGCTGAAGATACATATTTTTTTTTTTTTTAGGCAAACAGATGAGAAAAATGTCATAGGGAGAGATTTTTTTATCCAAATTTTTTTCCGAGGCACATGTTCTCTGCAATGGAGAGTAGCTGCCTAAATGTAAGCACAGCTCTGTGTGCTGCAGGCTGAGGAATGAGACCAGGAAGGACTGTGTGGCTGCTGCCGCTGCCTCGAGAGAGGTTGGAGGAAGCCAGAGACAGTGGAGCAGACCGCAAGTCAAGTTTGGGGTACCTCTGATGGCACCAAGGCAGTGAAGACAATGGTTGCCACTGTAGGAAAGCTCACCTGAACTGTAGATGCTGCTTCATCCAGGCCTGAGCCGCTGCTCCTCCTGCCCACAACTGCCTTCTCTGCCTTCCTTTGCCTGCACTCAGAAATACCCTAAGCAAACTGCCAGATACTGGGGTTTTATTGTTCTTCGAAGAATTGTGGCTATTTATCTGTAGTTATGTTCCTGAGACATAAATCTTGTTAGATATATCTGGCCTGTGAAGTTTATAGGTGTTTATTTAGTTCTCACCACAAAATTTTGTGCAGCACCAGATATCTACTGTCTCAGTTTTTTAAATAGCTCACATTGCTGTAGTACCCACCTACTTTCCAGTCTTGACCATGTGTATCTTCAACACCATCTCTGCAGTCAGGATCCCTCTACTTAGACCTTTCAAAACATTTTTTTTTCTATACAGTCACATTGGACATCAGTCCTACCCAGTTCAGTGCACAGACAATCCACAGAAGCCAAGAGGTATCCAGTAGGACTCCTAACATAGATCAGGCTTTTTTCCTTTCTTGTTAAGATTTTGACAGTCTTTACAATTAAATGAAAGAGGATGTTATGAAAGGACTGATGATCGGTCTTTCATAAACTAGGTTCAGCGAGACTTTGCCACCTGTTGCTCACGTAGAGCAGCACAATCACATTAATTAAAGTTAAAGCACCTGCTTTTAACATATGTCACTTGTTTTTTTCCAGAGTGAAGATTCAGATGAAGAAGACCTCTGTGCTATCAGTAATAAATGGACTTTCCAAAGAACCAGCAGACGATGGTCTCGGGTGGACGACATTGATGCTTTGCTTCACCAGTCAGACAGACATGGATCTTCTGGGGACATTAAAATGAAAAATACAACAAGCAGTGAGAGCGTCCTTACAGATCTGAGTGAACCTGAGGTCTCATCTATTCACAGCGAGAGCAGTGGGGGAAGTGACAACAGGAGTCAATCCAGCGTCAGCAGCACTGCCAGGGAGACCTGCGACTGCTCTGGCCATCGTGATGTGGAAAGCACACTACTGCAAGATTCCACTGCAATAAACACCTTCCTGTTCCCCAAGGACAACCTGAAGAATGAAAAACCAACACGAACCAAAGCAAAAACCTTTCTAAAACGCATGGAGACACTAAAAGCAAAAGGCGTGCATGGAAAACTAAAAGGCTCGGGAAGAACAGGTCCTTTAGAGATAAGTGGACCAGTTCTCCAGGTTGAGCCAAAATCCTTGAAAGACATTCACTGTGTACAGATAGTCAATGGTGATCTCCAAAACTTAGGACAAGATTCGGTCAAAAGAGGACTTTCCTTTTCTGTCAAATCCAGCAGTGATAGCGGTCAGTCTGAAAACAGTAGCAGTGGGGTAAGCACACCATGTTTGAAGGAACGCAAATGCCATGAAGCAAACAAGAGAGGTGGGATGTACCTGGAGGACCTAGATGTTCTGGCAGGAACGGCATTACGGCAAGTGGCGGACCAAAACCGCAGAAATGAATTTCATTCCCAAGAGAACTTGGTTGTGCATATTCCCAAGGATCACAAACCAGGGACTTTCCCAAAGGCACTTTCTATTGAAAGCCTCTCACCTACAGACAACAGTAACAGTGTAAACTGGAGGACGGGCAGCATCTCTTTGGGAAAGCAGAACTGCTCTACTCCAAAAGAGTCTGGACTGATGGCTTGCTGTCCTAAAGAGAGCAGAATTAGTATTTATGACAATGTGCCAGGTTCTCATTTGTATGCTAGTACTGGGGACCTCCTGGACTTAGAGAAAGATGTCCTTTTTCCTCGTTTAGATGACATTTTGCAACATGTCAATGGACTTCAGGAGGTGGTAGATGGCTGGTCAAAGAACGTGTTGCCAGGTCTGCCAGCTGATGATGTGTCAGTCAGGGAATCTCCGTCATTGCCTTTCCAGTCGCCTACACAGATCACTCTTGATTTTGAAGGAAACTCTGTCTCTGATGGCCGGACAACACCAAGTGACATGGACAGAGATGGAACATCCCTGAATGAATCCGAAGCCACTGGTGTTAGGGACAGGTGAGACTCTGGGGTGGGAGCATCGCTCACAAGGCCAAGCAGGTTAGTAGCGAAATTTTGTACACAAATCCATAGACTGTGAAATACAATATAATGAAGCAGAGCCTCTCAGCCTGGAAGTCAGAAGGCACAGTGTACCATTATAATTGTACTTACTCTGTATGGGGAATTCCCAGGTAAAGGTGGGACTTAGGGAGAAGGGATATCCTGCTGTGGAAATTCTTATGTGGAATCAATGCAGAATTGGTTTGATAGAGCAAATTAAGGCAGTTTTTTATCTCTTGATCTACTGCTTACATAATAAGACCCTCTGTATGTTGTAGGATGTATTTTAAAATCAATTTGTCTTTAAAGTGATGTGTCCATGTTTTTATGCACTGGTAACTTTATGCACTTTTTTAATGCAGTGGTCTGCTTTAAAAATGTGTCCCTTTGTGCTCAAAGAGTACTTCCTACCCTACTTCAGTCCCTTACATGGTGGGATGACATAGATGGTATGCAATTGACTTCTTAGTAAAAGTGAAAAGTGGAATTTTGTTAATAGTTTGCAGACCTGTTTTAAGTCAGAGGAACGAGTTCCTGATGGGCCAAGGAAACGTGGTCCTGGGTAAAGGCCTTCCTGAATCCATACTGTTGTGTGTAGGGTGGCTTTGTGCATGCAAAACCAGGGACAGTACACCTGGTATTTTCTAATCTGCTGTCAGTCTTGTCACATCCTCACAGAGGATTCTGCCGTGCTGTGGTTTACTGCTGCCTGTGCTTGCTCACCACTATCCCAAGCAAGCAAATTCCAGGAAACTACTGTGTAAATGAGCAATGACAAAGTTTTTAGGATTTGAGCCAGAACTCATGTTTAGCGAAACAAGAAAATTATTTTTTTTTTTTCCCTGATGAATTCAGTATATAGAGAAAATGCATTGGAATAAAGAGAAGATCTGAGTGGCTCAGTAGCTTGGTGGTTACAACTCTTGCTAAGGAGACCCAGGGTTCAATCCTTTTTCAAAAACATCCTTCAGTATTTAATAACAGAGATGTTTGGAGAACCTCATCTTCAAATACCTCGGTGGTCAGGTCAGTCCCCTGGGAGGTGCGGGGACTAGACATCAAATCTCAGTTCTGAGTCAGGTGGAGAAGATTTGAATCTGGATCTCCCACATCCTGTGTGGGCTAAACGACATAGCAGGCAGCACTGCTTCCCCCATACCCACTTGTGAATCTAACATTCAAAAGAAAGGACTTGGGCATTTCCAAAATTAAAGAGACTGAGTAAATTGGGTTTTTTATCTCCAAGGTATATTTTATTTCAGTTACACACCACAAGCCATAATGTATGTATGTATGTTTATGTATGGTTTATATATTGTCGAGCCCTATCTCACAGTATACCATCTTTTCTGTCCAATTAAAGCAGGTGTCTGACTTTGCTATCGTTTCTTTTACTAAAGGCGATTACGATGGCATAGTTTCCAAATCTCTCATTGCCTGAGCCACTCTATTGCATCACTTCACATCAGCAACCAGTCAGCAGGCCAAATGAATCTCCTGCAAAAATTCTCTTTGCTTCGTCTTACTGCCATCATGGAAAAGTACTCCATGTCAAACAAACATGGTTGGACCTGGTGAGTACCATCGATAACTTGAAAAGAGACATTTTTAGAAGAAAATAGTGTCTCCTAATTCTATTAGGAGATAGTAAGTAAATGCAAGTAGAAGGAACAACTGTAGGTTTTGAAACTGTCCCTTTTAATCCATTGCTGCCTAATGACTCATTGGCAAAGTCAGAAGTAGATCCTGGAAATCTGACTTCGTTCGTGTGCTCTAACAGAGAGACAACACTGGCCTTTCTAACAACACTCCAGTTCCAGAAAAATAAACAGGAGTAGGAGAGAGTGATTAAAAAGTAGGAAAAGTTTACAGTAAGTCTTATCCAGAATTCATTTTGTGACTCGAAAAGAAACAGCTGCTGCTGATACTTTGTGTATTTGATACTGGTTTGTTTGTGCTTTAAAAGAAGGGTCAGGACAGATCAAAAGCTGCAAGCTTAAGTCTGGGCCTGAACCTATGTTAGAGGAAGCTTGCAACCCTGACAGCTGTAGCAGCTACCTGGGCACTCAGGGAGTAGAGTGAAGTGCAGGTGCACGTGAGTGCTCGCAGTGTGGCTCCTCCTGTAGCAACTGGCTGCAGAAACCTGTGTGTGTAATGGTACACAAACCCTGGTGGGCTCCACAGACAAAGGTATACTGGAAGTGGAAATGGGCATAGATAAGAGTTTATAAGTATCTGAGAAATAATCAGTTAACAAAAACTTTCCCTAATACATTGAGACACTGAGTTCAGATATAGTATGACTTGAGATTTACATTGAGATTTTCATGGTCAAAGCACGTCACCAAAATCCCACTAAATTCATCTGTGAACTAGAAAAGATAAGTTTTCCTTTAGAAATGGAAAAATAGATACAAAGGACTATATGTGAGATTCACCTCACTAACATCAGCCATTACAGAAAGTTAAAAGTCTAAAAATATTTAGACTTTTAACTTTTCATGATGTATTATTATTATTCATATTAATTTAGATCTGTTATAAATCTAACCTGAGAAAGTCAGGTTGGTTGTTTGTGGTCAGAGGAAAAAGATAAGCAACTCTAAAGCAGCTCATTCTAACCAAGGCTGAGGATTTGGGTTGTTCTCCAGAGGTGTCTTTCTCTGGAGTGCATACGGGGGTAGTCTAGGCTGTTAACTCTTTGTAAATCTCTGTTAGAGAGCAAAAATTCAGTGAGATTAACCCCCATTTTGCTGTTCTCCTTTGGTACAGCTCCCTGTGGCTACTTGACATTGTCTAAACTGAAGTGAGTCTCACCTTAACCAACTTCAAATAAGCAGACTAGAATACAGAAAGTTCTAGATCTTGCTTGTTGTACCAGGTTTTCATCCTGAGAAATATTTCTTCAGTTTGTATAATCAGTTGCTAAGGATTTATAAGAATGGGACTGTAAATAGCTGTAAAGTTATATGCTGTACTTCTTCAGCAGGTAGTGTAATCTGAGTTTTAATCCTTCCCACATAGATGAGAAAAATCTTAAATCACATTCAGGTCATATTCATCCCTTTTGTTTTAATTCCATGGCAGTCATGCCTCCCACAAAGAGAATCCGATTTGTTCTTGTTTTCATCATTTTTTGAAGTGAAGCTTACCAGCTTCACTTAAGTTATTTGACTAAAATAAATCATATAACACAAGGGATGAATCTGACACATAGGGATTTCCCATTATTATTGTAAATTATTAGTCAACAGAAATACTAAATCATGTAACTGGTAGTATAGTCACTCAGCCTGTTAGAGGAGTGAACCTCCTTTTGTGTCAGATACCCTCTCCACTATGGTTTGCTGTGCTATTCCTTTGAGTCCCTAAAGGATGCTTTATAGCATGTTGGCTTTAACTGGATGGCAGTTGTGTAGTAAAAGTTTTTGTTAGAACAGATGGTTACGCTATATCTTAGAGACAGAGGCCATCCACTTATTGAAGCTGACAAGAAATTCGTCAGTTATACAGATTGTAAAGTGTCTGTGTATTGTGCATTAAACATTATTTCACCATCTTTATAAAATGGCCCCAGCTACCAATATCTGTCTGTAGTGTTACTCAGACAGACTGTGTAAATACCCTGATATTTTCATGCAGCCTGTTCACGTTAATTTTCAGGTCCGTGCCAAAGTTCATGAAGAGGATGAAAGTCCCTGACTACAAGGACAAGAACGTCTTTGGTGTGCCTCTGATAGTTCATGTCCAGAGAACAGGACAACCTCTTCCCCAGAGCATACAACAAGCACTGCGCTACTTACGGAGCAACTGTCTAGATCAGGTATGAACTTAACTCTGTGGAATTGGTGGATTTTTTTCTGAAAAGCTGCTTTAAGCAAAAAATGGTGAGCCTTTTTGTACTTAGTACTAGGATTATTTGAAGAGTACTATATCTCATGTTGGGCCTCGATCTCTGGTGATTTGTTACTTGGTGCCAATACTAACGGTTTGCCATGTTGAGATTTTTATCCAGGTAATCTGTTGAATTCTTGTAGCTATAACAGTCCTGCTGATTTGTATACTATAATCTACTTCAAAGAATGATATGAGATCTTCATGTCTAGTGAATCAGACCTGGGAAGAGATCAGGACTAACAGCTTCAACCTGTATCTGTTCTGCTTATGCTTGACTGTTGCAAGTGTGGGTTAACTGCATTCACCATTTCACAAGATACGGTACAAAAAGTTTTATTTACTTAGCAAAGAAAGAAAAGTCCAGGAATAGAGAGCAAACTCAGCAAAATATTCCAAGTATTCTGTTGACAGAGTCAGATATATCCAGATAGTTAGGTCAGCAGAGGTTCAATGCCAAAGCCATTATGGTATGTTGCCTTTTATAGTGTTCTTAGCTACAACAAGCCAGCTGGGACATCCTCATGCTCAAAGTATTTCAGATTTTTTTATTCCCTTTAGCTACAGAGCAGAGACATACTTATCATATTTTTACTGTTCTTCCCCTAAGGATGAGGATATGTATTTTTACAAATATAGGACTGGAAGAAACCCCCTGTCTGATTATGTTCAGTCCTCTACTGTTACTGACCTCATGTCTTATGACTTCTTTCATAACTGCTTTTAGATAGTTGTAAGTTCAAAAGGAGCAACCAGCATTTTACTCTGCAAACTTTGCTGCTTTTCTAGGTCTGAGCACATGAAAAGGGTGGCAATAGTCTGTTCTGAATCTTTGCATTTTCTAATCACAGTAATGGTTGCTGTTCAGGTTGCTTTGTTGGGGAACAGTCATCTTTTCCAAAACTGGAATTTAAAAATTAAATGCATTGCTGGGAATCACAACCATTTCCCTTTGCAGACAGTGGGAAAGACACAAGTTCTTCCTATCATTTATCTCTGTAAAGAGATCCCATGATGGTCAAACCTTGACATCTGAGTCCAAGATGTCAAAAGTGATGTGAGATGAGTTCTGCCAACTACATATAGTATGGGAGCTGAGGTGTGGGATGAATAGCTTGTCAGGAAGGTATTAATAGGGGATGGAAGAGAGAGGTGCATAGAGACAAGTAGAAATGATATATTCAGTAAGTAACATGCCTGGTTGCCATGGTGGTCATCTGGTTTTCTGTTCTGAGCGGGGAAAGCCAGTGTAGAAAGAAAAGTGATGCAGTGAGCCTGGCATCAGTGATGAGATTGGAGGAGGAGACACACTTGCTCAAGTAAGAGGAACAGGAGATGTAAGGATAGGGCTTGTCAGCTAAGCAGCAGAGCAACAGGAAGAAAGAGAAGAGAGGGGATAAATGGGGGAGAGTAGTGTAAAAGAGACAGTGAAACAAAGGAGAAAGAAAAAGCTGTTGAGAGATTTGAGGCAGTCAAGAGGAGTGGGAAGTCTCAGACAAAAATCTGTTCCAAGAGGGAGGGTTTACTTGCTGGAAAGCATCAGAGCTATGTGAAGGGCCATTTCAACTCAGCTTGAGTTTCCAGAATTGGGAAAATATTCAATAGAAAAAGGAGAAGTACAGACCGGGACTGTTTAAAATACCTTTTTGCCAAAAACCTTTGTAGGCCAAAACCCTCCAGGTAATTCAATTTCTCTTCTTTATAGTTACTCCCTTTGTTCCCATTTAATTCAGAGTCTCCTAATGCCTAGAGGGGGGTCTGAGCAGCCTCCAGTCTCCTCTAGCATCTTTCTTACGTGTCTCTTCTGTGGACTGCAGAAGGTGGTCTACTGTCCTGAACAGGCATCAGAGCTTCTATGGCACACACTTGGTAAAGCTGGGGTTGCTCTAAATCATTGTAAGGTCTGGCTCCTGCCACTGAAATTCCTGAGATGGTATGAGGAGTCTCACCGTTATTTGTAGGGTATGTTATTCAGTTTCAACTTGTGAAATAGAAACTGCTTGGTCTTTCTCAACTGCATCTATATTTCTGTCATGCATCATACAGGTACTTGCAGAATATGTGATCCACAGCATGAGAATAGTAAAGAGATTGGGCCTCTGGATTTATAGTCCCATTTTATTTACATAACGAATTTGTAATATTGCAGAACAGAGCCTAAAACATCTTTTTCTACCAAGTGAAAAACTGTCCTCTTTTGATCAATTATTATTTTTTTCCATGTAAAAAAGGAAATTGGAGTTTGGATAAATATTAAACAAAACCAGAGGTCAAGAGCAGCAGAATGATGCGATATGATGTCTGACCTCTCAAATCAGACTTAGGTGGAAGTTTTTAGATGTTCTTTATACCAGCAAGGACACTTCCACCAAAGGAGATAACTGAGCCTCCACTCTCACATTTATCTACCACAGGCCAAAATGGACAGAATTAGCAAGTGTTCTTCTTTATGTTCAGCATCCATTTCTTAGAGGAGAAGGGATTTAAAAAGAAGGGAAAGGGAAAAGGAAAACCAGATTAAAAGAGCTGGATGCTCTTTCTTGTATTTGCTTGTCCAAAACAAGAGCGGAGCTTGACTTGTGATCATAAATACAGTACACAGTTCTGTACTTCCTGTACTTAAATTTAGCTCACAAGTGATACTAAATTCATCAATAAGAAGACATAGAAGGGCTGCCTCACAGGCAGTCTGATGTAGCAGTTTGTCTCCATATAAAATAAATATGCCACCTCACAGAGCTGTGGAGTGTGTGATTTATGTAATTAGTGTCATTTATGTGTGAGTTAACAAAAGTCCTAAATGCCATACAGTTGAGCTAGGAGTTGTTCTAGGGAGAGAAGAGTCCTACGTGAACTCTGTGCTGCTTCTTACTTGGAAGTAATGGGAAGAAGGCCAGAAGGCATTGTTTCCTTGCCTTTATACATTTGTTGATGGGACTATGCCATGCGGCAAGCTGCACTCATCACCAGCAAAACAGCTGTGAAAGAGGAACAGGAGTATATAATTCCAAAACTGAAATGTGCCTTTTCCATAGGTCTTTCTCAATATTTCACCTTTTCTTCTGCAAAACTGAAGGAAAACAGTGTTAATACTTCCCAAATGAAACACTGTAAACTGATTTGGGAATAAATAATGTGGTTTAGGCTCAGGAATCCGCCCTAGGGGAATTCCGCTGGCGAGAAGGACAAGAAAAGGCAGCACTGCCTTGAAGGCATCATTTGAAGAATTACCACTTCCTTTCAAATAGAAAGCAAACAGGATTAAAAATGCATCTTAGTGACACTGCACAACCAGTCCCTGTGTGGCCCCCATTTTCAAACTGGGCTTTTCAGGAGGATTTGGGAAAACTCTTGGAAGCAGACTGCAGGAAGGGGAAAAATAGATTTAAAAAAATATATTTTAAAGCTACATCACTATGTACTAATCTTTTGCCACGGCATTTATTACTTAGCTAAGCATAATATTTTCTTGTTAGTCTTCAAAATATATACCCAAATAAACATGAGGAACCAGATTCTCAGCTGGAGTGAATCAACAGACAGTTATCCAAGCCAAGCAGGCCAGGCTGATTTATATCAGCTGAGCATCTTGCTTAAACCCTTCAGGCAGCAGGGAAAAACATATGTACTCTGAACTTTCCCTCTAGGATGGGACAGAGAGCAGCAACATTATTAACCCTTACAGTACTGCTGTGAGAACCTGCAGGACTTGTGGGGAAGTCGTGACCATCACATTTGCCTAGAGTAAAATAAGCAATCCAAGTTTCAGTCCTCATTAAAGTGCCCCATAATAGATTTATGTAGAAATATAGATAAATATTCTTTAAGTAACATTTTCTTCTTTACTTTTTTAGGTGGGTCTGTTTCGAAAATCTGGAGTGAAATCCCGTATCCAGGCCCTGCGTCAGATGAATGAGAGCTCCCCAGAAAACGTCAGCTATGAAGACCAGTCAGCATACGATGTGGCAGACATGGTAAAGCAATTTTTCAGGGACCTGCCGGAACCTCTCCTCACAAGTAAACTGGGAGAGACTTTTCTGCACATCTATCAATGTAAGTTGACATATTTCTATTATTCTAAACAATTAGAAAATATTATATAGCAATATACTGAAAATAATTTTGGTATGTTAACACTGGGTGGGATTCTTTCTGCTGACTTTGATATGTATAAAAGAACCTCTCTGCCCTCAAAATCTTTTCATTAAGAGATTTTTAGAACCACCTAAAGGTTTCAATGTCAAATTTAATGGAAGGAAAATGTTCAAATATTAAGAAGATCTGAAAATATCAGCCTTGCAATCAGAAAGAAGCCAGAAGAACAGGCTGCTGTGGACATAAAAAGTATGAAGACTTGTATTTTTGTCAGATTTCTTTAAAATGTGGGCCCATCTCTTGCAGACGCCTCAATATAAGTAAGTCTTCTGGGCACGGAGAAGTAGTACTTGACCATGAGAACACGTGCCTGTGTAGTCCCCTTCCTTGCTGTGACTTTTGATTATTTGCTTTTTCTTTATAATAATGTACATGCAAAAACCAAGCCGCCTTCATGTAGATCACCAGATCTATGTAAAGAACTCAAAGAGAAAGAAAGAAACCAGAGGATTTCTTCTTTTCATTCCAACATAAGCAATCTTGAGCAAAATCTGAGACTGAAGTGCATCAGAATGATGAAAATCCCTGTAGATCAGGAAATGACTGTGTAACTCTTCTCCAGACTGAAAGAGAAATAAACAATGAGGAAAACACTAAAAAGCCAGAGGAATTAAGAGTTTTTTCCTGACAATGTCCATTATGAAGGCAAGGCAGCCAGCACTCTGGCAGATGCAGAAATGCCTACCCAGCCAGCCTAAGCCAAATAATTGGAAGCACTAAAGAGAAGTGTGTCTAGTCTTTTCACTTGCAGACGTTTCAGCTGCCAAAACAATAGAAAGACATTTTAAAACTGTATAATCCTAAGAATCTCAGTTACTTCCGTTGCTTCCCTTTACTGTAAAAATCTGTCTGTGGCGCAGTCACTAATGTATTTACCATCCCAGTGTCTGTAGCTGGTAGAGAATGCTGTGATTCTGCATAAGAGAGACAGCATTCCAAATCAATTGAGTGGATTTGGCCATATGTGATGTCTTGGGACACAAGTGAATTGAAACCGTTGGTGCACAGCCCTGCCCATCATTTCTCCTTCTTTCCTGCTCACAAGTTGCAGGTCTTGTCTGCCTACACACACATTAGTAAGACTGTTCAAAAAAGCAAGAGGAATTCTGGCAGCTAATAAAATGGCAGTCACAATCATTTCCATAGTGAAGTGGCTAAGGAGAAGATTATCCACTACGAAGACTACATGTCCTTGGAAACAAATCACCTTTAAACTATTGGTTGATGAAAATTGGGAATGTCCCGTCTTGGTACAGAAGAGACTGCATCTGCCCTCTTGCCAATGGAAGAGAAACATGGCAGATCCCAATGTCATCAGCATAAGTAGATATGTAGCAAGGAAGACTCCCCTTTCCCAAGACAGGAGCCTGTTGTTTGGATTCACAACAGCCATGAGGCTGAATGGTGAAATATTGATACCAGCCCAAAAAAATGTTAAAAGAGGCATGAGCTGGCTCTATAATGTCTGTGTGGTACTGAAGTGGGAAATCTGAAGAACTCTTCTTTACACTGGTCAGGGGGAAAAATAATCTGCTAGAAAAGATTTTCTTGAAATGTACCAGTAGTTTAAAGGATTTCACAAAGACTTGAGAACGGGTCTGTTTAAACCCAGGTAGGAACAGGAAAAGATGGGCTCTGTGGACACTGGAGAACAGTGTTTGGATTAAGAATGAATAGCAGGGTTTTTTTTTTCCATGTGCCAAACAACAAATACATTTTCCTGTTTTAAACAGTACTGACAAAACTCTTTTCACTGAAAGAAAAATGCTGAAAATTGCTGGGATACCAATTGTGTTTCATAATGTCTGCAATTAAATTAATCTGTAACTGGGAGTTTTTCTTATCCTTCATTCTGTTTAACAAATTGTTAATGTGAAGTTAGGAAGGATTTTTCCTCTCTTAGTATATTGGCAGGGGATTTCTGATTTTCTGGAACTCACTGAAGGTATTTTTCATATTCAAGACCTTTTGCATATATCCAGAATGGCTTGAATTGCTATAACAGAGGATTGG
This sequence comes from Calyptomena viridis, assembly GCA_013390005.1. Classification (NCBI taxonomy): domain Eukaryota; kingdom Metazoa; phylum Chordata; class Aves; order Passeriformes; family Eurylaimidae; genus Calyptomena; species Calyptomena viridis. Next base: position 191,075 of record WEIV01024866.1, read on the forward strand.
GGATGAGATGATTAGTGTAGTAGTCTGTTTGGCATAGCATTGATGAAACTTTCTCCATTTCCCTAAAACTCTCAGTTTCCTAATGTTATGACTTGAAGGCCTGGCTGGTCTTATTTATGTACCCGACTAATCAGGGCAACAGTAAATGGGGAGGGAGGGATTACCAGGAGGCAGTATGGGAAGAAAAGACACATTGCATGGATTTAGCAAAGGCTTCTCTGACTTCTCAGAAAAACTTGGCCTTGCTGCTTCTAGAAACTTTAGAAGCATTGGGCTGTGTTTATTTTGTCATTCATGTCTGAAAGCTTTTAAAATAAGATGCTTGTTCAGGCTAGCAGTCAAATCTTAAGAGCTGGTTGTTCCCTTTACTGTAAATCTACCTTTGTTCTTCTTCCATTCAATTATATAGAGCATATGTAATACCCAGAGGATGGCTTCAAGTCCAAACTGAGAAAACTTATGGTAGTTTTAGAAATTAATCTATCTGAGGTGCTATTTAAGTGTATCCATTACTTCTTTCATTGAACTCTTTCATGGTTTAGGGGACAGATATAAGTGTTTTCCTGAAGCTTCTCTAAGACTTTCGAACTGTCTTCCCAGGGGACAGAAGAAACCTGAAAAATACCATTTAGAAATATGAGTACTGAGCACTACTCTCCCTTCATAAACTTTAAATGAAGTTCAGTCTCTTTCTCGGGAACAGACTTTCAAATTGAGAAATGTCCTATACTGGTGTGGCAAGCTGTGCTTGATGGAGGAGCAAAAACCATGGGTTTTGCCAGGTGGTCTTTTCTGCTTTGTCCCCTGTCACCTGCCTCTTCACAAAGCCATTATCATAGAATCATTAAGGTTGGAAATGACCTGTAAGAGCATCAAGTCCAACCATTAATCTAACACTGCCAGGTCCACCGTTAAAATATGTTCCTAAGCACCAGATCTACATGTCTTTTGAACATTTATGGGGACTGTGAATGTCTGTGCTGGCTCTGTCATTCTGGCTCCTTATCTGATCCCACAGCTGACTCCCCTGAATGTATCTTCTTATGTATCAGACGTCCCCAAGGAGCAGCGGCTGCAGGCGGTGCAGGCTGCCATCATGTTGATGTCTGATGAGAACCGGGAGGTTCTGCAGACTCTGCTGTGCTTCCTGAGCGACGTCACCTCTGTGGAGGAGAATCAGATGACTCCTATGAACATAGCTGTTTGTCTGGCCCCATCCCTGTTCCATCTCAATATAGTGAAGAAAGAAAGCTCACCAAGGTATGTTTCTTCTCAACACTGTAAATAGTCATATCCTTAATACAGAGTGATGCTTTCAGTGGTATGCAGGACAAAACCTTCCAAAGCCATCTGCATTCCAGCACACATTAAACAAGGCATGGCTTCAGCGAAAGGGGAAAACCCATGCTGCAGAGCCAGAAGCACACTTGTTTTCACAAGCCTAGCAGGCATTTCTGGCTGTCTGTTGTGAGTATGAGGTGCCTGCTTTCCATGCAAAATTTTCACTGGGGCACTAGTGAGTTTTGCGTGAGCAATGTTGACTTCTGTGAAGGAAAAGGGTTTGAATTTCCCCTGGTTGAAGTCAAAGGCTGACCGTGTTTTAAAGGATTTTAATATGTAGGTTTTCAATGAGTGGTTTTTCACTTTGTTTTCTAGCTACATCCTGCCATTTGGGAAACTGAGTTCATTTCAGGCCATGTTAAAATGATGTGTAACATTGTGACTGCAGACTAAACAGAGCATAGACCTGGCTAAACATCAGTGGTCCCTCCTGATCTTTTTTTCCTCCATCTGGTTCAGAATACACTGAGATTCTTGGTCAGGTACATGTATAACTAGTGTCTGAGCAAGTGCTTAAAGAAGTAACAATGTAAACCTCTTTATGCCACATCTGTTAAAAATCCATTTAAAACTGTACAACATGTAATGCAGGATACGCATAACCTTTCCTGCTTTTACTTTTGGCTCAACAATACTTTAGGTTAACATTTTTCCTTTAAAAAAGGCCTCATGGTCTGAGCAGTCTTGGTGATAAATAAAAACTAAAGTTAGGTTTTCCTCTCTGGTGTTCAGAGCATCCTGCTGGTATTTGCTTTTATATTAAAAAGATTCAGCTCTTTTAACCTGAGATACTGAATTCAATTACAGGGTAATACAGAAAAAATATGCAACAGGGAAGCCAGATCAGAAGGACCTCAGTGAAAACCTGGCAGCAACTCAGGGACTTGCTCACATGATAATGGAATGCAACAAACTTTTTGAGGTGAGCAGAGACTCAAACAGCATTATTCATGGCCACATAATGCAGCATCCTTTGAAGTATTTCTGTTTATGCTTACATTTTCTGTCTTGTATTAGCCCAGAGATTGATGGTGCCTCACTTATTTGTAAACTTGCTTCTTCTAAAGTTGACTTATTTCTTTATAGCTGTTCCCTTCCAGTATTCAAAAGATGCCGGGTAATTATTCTGTGACGTTTTTCAACCCAAATCACTGCATTATGAAATTTGAGTCCAATTTAAATAAAAATCTGCTGGTTTAAATTTCATTTTATTACAAAGTTTTTAATACATCAACTAAAACTTACTCATCTCAAAAAGAAGATTTCATACACTATTTCTGTGTGTCATGTAATAAAGCTAAAATCACATAGGGAGATGCAGTCATTCCTGCAGCTGCTTACAGTGCAGCTGGAAAAGAGAAAATTCTTGTATCTCCCCTCCCCAGAAGCACAAGGCAATATTTCTGAGGGTTAAAGGAGTAACACAGGTGTGTTGACATCCAGTTGATCAGTCGAGTAGTGCTGTTCTGAGCCGTGGATTGTTTCATTAGACTACTTCGATTTTTCATCTTACATAAACACAGAAATACATTTTACAGATCGTAGCTTCATTGAAATTGGATGCTGAATGGTCCATCAGCCTAGAAACACACTGTCTTGAGAAAGAGTTCTCAACAGGAGGTTTTTCCTGTGTGTTTTCCCTCCCTTCTGTGGCACAGGTCCCACATGAGATGGTCACACAATCCCGAAACTCCTATGTTGATGCAGAAGTACATTCTCCCACCCTAGATGAGCTCGGGAAACAAGTGGATGAGGAAGGAGGGAACTATCAGATGTACCTGGAAAATCTCATGCAGAATCTCCAGAAAGAAGCAAAAGAGAAATTCAAAGGATGGGTCACGTGTTCCAGTATAGAGAACACAGAACTTGCCTACAAAAAGGTAATTTAGGGAGATGTGGAAGAAGCAGTAAAGAAACCAAAGCAAAATGCAGCCTAGCTGTGAGACAGCCTGACATGTTGCATGGCTAAATACATACCCTTCTTTCTGACAAGGCACGCTTTTTGGGGTTTTTTAGAAGACGTAAAAAACAGTTAAAAATGTAATAGTGATTCAAGTGTTCATGAGATTCCAGGAAAAGGCACACAAAGCAAGCTCAGGTCTCCAAAATAGATAATTAAGTGGTACAGCAAACAATGCAATCAGAGAGCAAGCTGAAGCATTAAACTACAGAGAGCAAGCTGAAGCATTAAACTACAGAGAACAATACCTGGGTAAGCTCTTTGACTGGAGATACACAGAGTTTCTGACCAGCTCCTGATGTTTGCCAGCAGTTTGGAGAACACAGCCAGAACACCGATATTACAAAACCTTTTCAGGCTGCCCAATGCTTTATTAGCTAGGGCAACCATATGGCCAGTTTTATCCTTGATCTGCTTGCCCTTGATACCAGTGGATTTTTGATGCTGCAGCTTTAATTAAACTTTGTTCCAGGCTCCATTGCTTCTGCAGGGAAAGCCAGACCACTGCAGCCAGGAGGAGGGTGCTGCAGAGTCCCCACAGACAGTGGAGTTCAGAGCTGCAAGAAATGCAATAGCAAAACAGAGGTCTCCAAACTACCAGGAGCTAGTGAGAGAAGATGGATTAGGAGTGTGTGACAATAGTTAGGTAGGGAAAGGGCACTGGGAGGAATGTGGCATCTGGATGGTGAGGGGGCAGGGGGCAGCATTACCCTTATTTGGGAAAGTGCAACCCCTCTGTCAGGGCAAAGAAATTGCAGTTACTCTGGCTTGTAGCCAGCTTCTGTCTCCTCTCCAGGGAGGGACTGCAGGAGGTTGGGGGGGAGTATTGGGACTCAGGTGGGAGCAGTATGTGGAAGAAGGGAGGGGATGAATAGAGGCATGTATAGGTCTGGGGTCAAGCACATGTGAGACTACAGAGTGATTGGGAGTCTCTGCAGCTCTAGTGTGGGGGAATTAGGGAATTGAGAGCTTTGAGGAAAAAGAAGTATAACAACATGAAAGAATTTAAGGTGGGAGAGCTGGAAGGTGTGTTTCTGGGGGAACAGTCCTGGGTCTGTGGGAGGTACTGGAGGTTGGTGAAGCACTGACAGTGGTATGTGAGGATACTAGGATAGGGAGAAGTCAGAAAAGTGGGGCTTACAAGATCCAGCAATTTACAGTTAACTTGTTTACTGCCTGAAATATGACCCCTAAGACCATGCAGCAAAGGCCTGTGTGTGTAGAATCTAGGATATTCACTTTGTTCATAGCCCATCACTTTCTGTTCCCCTTATTGCATGCTGTGGAGGTGTTTCACAAAACAGGATCTGTAAGCAAGGAAGAGTTAGCAAGCAGTCTGTGCTCTTTGAAAGGCATTTTCCCAATACCTCTCTTGCAGCTATTTTGAGGAGAAAACATCTGTGTACCCAACACATAACTGAGTCAACATATGTTCTGCTCTTCCACCAATTAACAAAGAGGGTTAATGGACCCTCACTCTCAAGTAGTGTATCAAATTGCCCGAGGTAGTAGTGCCCAGGGTTTCAGTCTCTCACCTGGTTTTTTTCTGCACGCACATCATTATACTTAGGATGCATGGGGTTGGAAAAGTCTCTGTCACACCAGAAGTAATAGAGAAGTTCACTGGCACTATGGGAACTGGTCCAGATACATATTGTTGTGAGAGTGGTTTTCTATCCAGGACTAGTATGCAAATGCTTTCATATGCAGTAGAGCAGCAGCAATAGCAATAATAATAATGATTAGCAGGGAAACTTGAATGCTCTGCAGCTGAAGTCAGACATGCATACTGAGATTTTGTCCACAGTTACCATGTGCTGAACATAAGCATATAAATTATGGGGGTTTGTGTTCTTGGTCACTTTATTCCAGGTTGGGGATGGGAACCCGCTAAGGCTTTGGAAAGCCTCTGTTGAAGTTGAAGCACCCCCATCAGTTGTCCTGAACCGAGTGCTGAGAGAACGTCACCTGTGGGATGAGGACTTCTTGCAGTGGAAGGTGGTCGAGAGCTTGGACAAGCAGACAGAAGTCTATCAGTATGTTTTGAACAGCATGGCTCCTCATCCTGTCCGAGACTTTGTCGTTCTAAGGTAAGCTGAGGGTGGTTCTCCGGTACCATTGCCTGTGGCAGTGCATCAAGGAAGATCTGAACTTATCTCAGCCATTGCATCTGTATAATTGTGCTCTGAGAACTCTACTTCTGGGCAGCAGTGTTCATTTCTCAAACTGAATTAGAATCATGCACCTAGAGCATGATGACCTTTTCTCTCATGTAATTTGAGCAGCACATATTCCTGAGGCCATAAATATCGTTTCTTCCCTAGAACAGATGTCTGATAATAGCTGCTGTTCTCTCTTAGCCTTGTTTGTTGTCAAAACAGTGCAAATAGAACCCAATTGTTTTTTACACTGCTTTTGCTGTTCTCTGGGGAATGTTTGATGTTTAAGAGCCAAATGTTTAGTAGAGAAGATAGTGGTGCTTTTAGGCTAAGGCTGTTTATACCGTGTCTATATAAGTTGTTATCTTAGATTTTCAGTTGGAGTCTTTGTAAACGAAGAAATGCTGATCCATAAAAATCCTAGTGTGGAAATGAGCAAAAAGAGGCATGTATTCTGCCTTTCAGGGGGTGACATCTCTCAAATCTATATAGCTGTGTATCAGTATTCCACATTCAATCCTAGTTCTGTCATTGTCTATGTGTCTGTACAGAACAGTCAAAAAAAAATCTTCTTATGTACCTTTTGCCTTTGAAATCCTGGCCTTTGCTTTCTAGGAGCTATTGTGGAGCTGCTGACATATTTCACTTACAGGGTCAGTTCTACAGTTATTTATTTCAGGATGATTTTGTACATTCCTGTTCTTCGTCTCTGCTTCTTTGGTTGAAATGATGTGCCAGAGAAATACAAAGCAGTTTTGACAAAGGAAGTAGTCCAGAGAGCCAGAATTGTATTAAAGGGAACAAAGATTGAAGGCAGAAGATGAACCCATTCAAATATAATTACAAAAGTACATCCCTTTAATGAACTCTAGTAGTCTCTTAGAGAATGATAACATGCAGATATTGTTGGTATAAGGGAAAAACGATTGGAACTCATAGGGAAAGATTTAAAAAATGTTTTTTGTAAGTTCTTTATAATGTTAAAGCACCAGTGCTCCCATTAATCTATTTCTTTTGCCTTCCTACAGTGTACTGGGCTAAATTAATTATTTTATAATTCATTATATATTATATATTTTATATATTATATATAATTATTTTATAAATAACATCCTTAGATTAATATTATTAACTTTAGCCAGTGATAAATTTGGCCCTCTGCATGGCACCAAGAAGATTGTCTGGAAGCGGCGGGGAGGGTTTGATGACCGTAATTTGGTCCTCTTATTTCCCACTTAGTTCACTATTAGGTTTCATGGTGGTTTATGTTCTTTAAAGACCTGCTGTGCAGTCACATCAGTTAAAGAAAAATGTTGCCATCAAGTTCTCATTCTTTTCAGTAACCCAGGCAGAATGACCCCCAAGGACTGAAATACATATCATAAAAATGAATCCTAGTAGGTTTTTCAGGGCTGAAAACAGACATCAGGCAGATCTGTCAGATTTTGTTGTTTATCTCTTTTGATTTATATCACTAAGTGTAGAGCAAGGTTAGCCAGCGATATCGCAGTCAGTTTGATACCTTATGATTGGTGGGAAGTGAACAGTGAAATTGTAGTACACTGGGGACAGTGAATAAATATTCTGGGGACATAAATATATTTTAACAGATGGCAATTTTCTCCTTCTCAATCAAACTTTCGGCTGTGAAAGGATCAACTTAGTCGTTCTCTTTTTTTTTCCAATTTGACAGTCATAACAAGGGGATTAGGCTCCCTAGAGAAGACTCTAATGGTAAGAGGAGAGAGGAAATGTTTCATATGCCTGAGATTTGACACAGCTCTCAGCTGCCCTGCACAGGAATCACTTTTCATTAAAGAATCTACAAGTGTTAAATGTTCATTAAGTATCACAGCATTTTGGAGAGTCAGATGCCATGCCTGGTTTTATTACTGTAAGGTATTTAGAAAACTACTGAAACTGGCCTAAATCCATATAACTAATTATAGGAATCATAAGTCATTTGCAGTCTCAGTGATACAGAACTTTCCAGTTCACAAATGGCCCAAGTCAGTGCCGTGTAGTTACCAAAATGATATGGGCACATCTAAGCACTGTGCAAGCACTCGCAGGAGATGGCTCAGCATTTTTTGTACATCTCGGGTGTGATTTCCTACTCCCCATGTGGTTCATCTGCCAAGATAGCTCATCAATTTTATTAATGCACAGACACATGTGAAACCTTCTGGCCAGTATCTTCCTGCAGTGTCTTGAATAACAGCACAGTTTCATATAAGAAAAATGCAGAATGTTAAAATTATCTGCTGAAGTCCAAACTTCAACAGCCTTCAAAAGCAGCTTACCTGCTAAAATGTGATACTTCCCACGGAAGAATAATCCCTGTCTCAGACAGTCCACAGCAAGATGCTGCATGTTACACAGCACAGTCAGAATTTCTCATTTCTTCCCACAGTATAGGAAAGAACATATACCTATCCTGTGAGATTCACAGCAGATGAGAAAGATGTGAGACACCAGAATATGTAGACAATGCTTACAGAATAAAAGTGTTAAGTATTAAAGTCTAGGTATCCTGAACTTGGAACTTAGTTCTGCAGCACGTAAGAGAGGCTAAAACCTTGGGAGAGGGAAAAAATGAAGTGACATATTGTTTTAATTCAGATGCCCTTGAAACGTATTCTGGTAGTTTCAGAAGTCAGTGTGGGTGGTAATGAGGATTTCTGCTGTACTAAATTGAATTTCTCATTCTGTAAGTCTGCACAGGTACAATACATAGTTTCAGCCTTTGCTGGGTAGCTTGTCCTCACTCTGTCTCCTTTTCAAAACTTCTGTCTGCAAAAGGCTCTGTCATGCCCTTTAATACATAATGGTTACAAAATGCTCCTGTGGAGAAGCAGAACTTCTCCACGTGGATCCTGTAGGCAATGTAGATGGGTAACCATTCAACGTCACGGTTACACTACCAACTGGGGAACATTAAACTCCTCCAGGCATTCCTAGGGCAGTCCATTGGCATTGCAGGCAACAAGGATAGGCAGACAAGCAAACTAGCTTCAACTCTGGTTCTTACTCATGTGCCCAAAAGTTTCATTGCTGAAGTGATTCCATCTTGAATATGTTCCTGCAGGACGTGGAGGACGGATTTGCCAAAGGGGATGTGCATGCTGGTTGCCATCTCTGTGGAGCACGAAGAGGCTTCTCTTATGGGAGCTGTGAGAGCCATCGTGATAGACTCTCAGTACCTGATAGAGCCATGTGGCTCAGGAAAAGCCAGGCTGACCCACATCTGCAGAATTGACCTAAAGTAAGTATCCCACCTGCAAAAAGTACGTGTCCGTTCATCAGGCCAAAAACCCTCAAGCTCAGGGAAGGGAGATGTTGGGAACAAAGGGCATGGTCAGAGTAGCTTTGCTGCTTTGGAGTCTTCCTGCAGTCTTTTCTCCACTCAGTGCCTACCACAGTTATGAAGTGATCTTAGAAATAAAATCTGCTTATTTTATTACTGCAAGGGAGAACTTCAGGGTGCACTTAGAATGACAAGTATTTAAAGTCTTCACCACCACCATGGGCAGTGGGGAGCAGGAAGTATGGCAAGCCCATTTCTCTAGGGCACATTTATTGAGTATTTGAGTTCCTCAGTAATTCTCTCTCCGCTTCCTCAGAGGACATTCCCCAGAGTGGTACAACAAAGGCTTTGGACATCTGTGTGCAGCAGAAGTTGCCAGGATCAGAAACTCATTTCAACCTCTGATTGCCGAGGGACCAGAAACAAAAATCTGAGGAAGTGTTCCTGGGAGCACGTGAGCGTAAATCAGGGTCTGGCAGGGAACAGGAATGCTGAAAGCAAAGGTCTTACTTAAGCTGCAGAAATCTGACCAGACCTGGGTCTATAAAAAGCTGAAACAGAAATTTTATAGGAGAGTTCTTTTATTCTGGAAACTTCACCTTCCCCCCTCCCCCACATCCCCTCTGTATTAATTTTGATTATTGAACTAAAAATTTCTTCAGAGAGCTTTTATTACTTTAAAAACAGATTATTGCCATTACTTGTGTGTTACATAACTCTGGTATTTAAAGGCTTCTAAGAAGCATATTTTAATTGTAAATAAATCATGTACAGTATGTATATATTTATATCTATCTATATATATATGTATAAATTAATTATTTTGTATATAACTGAGTGAAAATCACTTGCATCTGTTGGACCTGAAGTGAATCTGTCACTTGTTTCTTAGTGTGTCACTGCTACATAAGCTGTGTTTGCTGTTATCACAGATCTACCAGGCACAATTCATGTGATAAGAAATGTTCTGAAATATGTTTTGTGCCTGTGTGTGCTATGAGAAGGTACATAGAAATAGATGTAGGAAGAATTAAAAGAACTAAGGAAGAAGGAGGTTACAGTACATGTAAAAATAACAAGGAGTGAATGAGTTTCACCAAATAAAATATATGGAAATGCATCTCAGACAGACTTTTTGAAGGCCATTTATGTTCAGCTGCAGAATTGTGACTGTTAGTACAAGGTGTTGAAAACTTACCTGTTGCCTTAATTAATGGTTGTCTCTGTCGCTAGAGAACCTCACTATGTGCAGCGTTCAAAGTAACTCCTCATTCTTGGGCAGTACAAGATACTGTGTCTACTGAGGTGTCTGAAATCAGACTGGTAAGTTATTCAGCTGTAAATGTATTTTTTTTAAAGCATTTTGTCTAGGTTCTGAGTGTTTCTGTGTTGCTCTCCCATAGAGACAGCTAATTGTTAAGAAACTCCAAAGCAGGCATGCCACATCCAGTGGACACAAAGACATGCAGATGAATACTATGCCTTTTAATATGTTCTTACTATACAAATAACTACACTTTTTTAAGCTTTCAAACACATCTTGGAGATTTAAAAAACTAAATATAGATTATGCTTGAAAAGATTGCTTTTATAGTAACAGCAATTGTTTTCATCTTATGTTGCACTGATCTGCATGGTCCTGCCTCTGTAGGCACTGGTGGGAGCAGGATTACCCCTGACTATGAGGAGTAGGAGCCATTTATGCCTATTACATAATTTCATTTTCAGGGACCTATTATTTTGCTAATGGAAGAATGCTTTAAAAGTAATAATAATAATAATTTGTCAATGTTACCTTTGAGGCAGGGTTCCATTGTTTTTAACTAACCTAAGACCAAAAATGTTATTACATCTATGATTCAATAAGAATGTACAAGTCTGTTAATACTGTTCTTCATTAATCATATTTGTTCACTTTGACTTTATTTATTGCTCTGTAAACCAGCTGAGTCATTCATAGCCAGTGTTTTAACTCAGTCCTTCCAACAAAATCCAGGAAGATTTAGCATGAGGTCAGCTAAGCGGGATGTATTTCCTACATGAAGCTACAGCTTTGTGCCCTGATTCAGTAGACTGGGAGATTTCTTCAAAGCCAGTGCTTTGAATCTGCCCCAGGTGGGGGGCTGTGGGGTGGGCCACGAGTGGTGACAGCTGTTAGAGCATGGTCCCACCTGCCATCGTGCACATATGTAAGGGCTGTGCTGGGGGGGACAGCCCTGCAGTCCGAGGAAGCACTCTGGTGGGAGCTCAGGGTAGACAGGGTGACCCACGGTGCTCCAGGGTGTCTCTGTGGAGCACAGGAAAAAAAGTCACTGCCATCTTCCCCCATGAGCTGTCTCATCCATGTTCTGTTGCGTAACTCCTAGGATCAGGGGGCTCCCTGGGAGCTCCCGCCTTGAGTTTATGGCCAACAATATTTGCAATGTGCAACTATTGTGTGTTTCTAAGTCCAGCAGACAGGGGAGTGCTCACACCCTTATGTGGCAGTCACCTTCGGGCTGCGGGGCACCACCACTGCCCAGGTTCAGCCTTCCCAGGGGCAAGCAGTAGCTCCTGAGCTGGCAGGGCAAGGCCAGTCCCCTGGGCCTGCCATTCCAGGTGCTGCTTGCACCTACTCCCCAAATGCCCGTGTCCGTGGCAGCAGATTTCATGCCGGCTGTTTTCCAAAACATGAGCAATTAGAGTACTTCTGCTACATTAGTTTGCATAAGTAAATACAACAGTGCCTCAGTATTAATGGGCACAGAGTTTCTAGCCCAGGGAATGGCAGTTGTCTGGCAGTACATAATTTCTTAAGGAAAAGAAGGAAAAAACCTGGACAGTGGTTTTTTCCTGTCTGACAAGTCATCGCTCAGCTGGAAGGGGCCCTATGCCACCTACTGCCATTACCAAGGTAGGGTCGTTTTCCTCCCTTTGCAGAAGCTCTGCCATGTGCTTCTGGCTTCTCGTAAGCCATGTATTGTTGAAATAAGATTTCTTTAAAATGCACATTATGCCATGTCTACCATTCAGCTACCACAGTATTTTGTATTGTTACATTGCCATTGAGAATACATTATGATAATTGCATTTTTAAATGTTGTACTCATATCAATACCTCATATTTTTACCTCATCTGTTGGTATCAGTCATTAGTTGTAAATAAATAATTGCAGAGTTGAATAAATTTGCATACACTAAAGAATCATGTTTCTTTGTGTGCTTATTTCATCCATTGGCTCAAGAAATGCTGTATTTAAGTCCTTGCTTTCTTTATTGCAACCTGCTATACACTAAAGTGTTCTGATATGGGACTTCAGTAGTGATTGCAGGCTCAAAATGATACTGTGCCCATTATACTTAACCTATAGTATATATGAACTTCATGGCAAAGATTATGTTTTCCAAAAAAGCCATTAAGCTAGGAAAGCTGACTTCACAGATCCACAGAATATCCTGAGTTGGAGAGGACCCACAAGGATCATTGAGTCTAGGCTTGAGAAAGATAAACTCAGGTCCTCAACAGTTTAGTCCTCCGACTCTCTCTCAATGTATTCAACCATATTTCTGCATCCGTGTTCTTGTCAATAATTTTAAGTCTGGGTTTATAAGAGTGACTGGAGCTGGGATGCTGAATGCTGGATTCAGTGTTATCAGATGTCAGCCATCTCAAATCCATCAAGCCACTGCAAAAGAGAAGATGCAACAGTAGGATAGTGATTCCTGTGGTTTGTCTGACACATATCTACAGATGGAATATAAGTTCCTTGGAATGGATGTTGTGGTTTAACTCCAGCCAGCATCTAACTACCAAGCACTCACTCATTCCCTAGCCCCCCACCTGGAGGGATGGGGAGGAGAAAGCAAAATATTATTATTAATAGTAAGGGGATAAAAAGAGATAAATAAAACCCAAGAAAAACAAGTGATACACAATATAGTTGTTCACGACCTAGTGACTGATGCCTGGCCCATCCCCAAGAAGCAATTGCCCCCTGCCCTCAGCTCACTTCCCCAGTTTATATACTGGTCATGTTGTTCTAGGGTATGGAATATCCCTTTGGCTAGTTCGGGTCAGCCATCCCAGCTGCGCTCCCTCCCAGCTTTTTGTGCTGCTCCTCACTGGCAGAGCATGGGAAGCTGGAAAGCCTTTTGACTTAAGGTAAGCACTACTTAGCAGCAACCAAACATAGCACTGTGTTATCAACATTACTCTTTTACTGAATCCAAAACATAGCACTGTACCAGCTTCTAAAAGAAAATGAACTCTATTCTAGCTGTAACCAGGACACATACCTGTATCTTGTCAACTCTCTCTTGAATTATTAAAAGAAGCAGAGTCTCAGGAAACAGGATGCTGAGCAGAGAGTCAGCTATGAGAGACCATCAAGGAGGGGACAAGCCTGTATGTCCAACCATTCAGAGAAAGCTCAGTATTAAAATCTAGGTAGAGATGAAGCACTTCTCTTAAATTCTCTGCATGGCAGAAATGGCCAGATGTGTTTTCTTGCAAAAAAATACAGTATTTCATGCACTCTCATTCCTATCTCTCCCTCCCACTCACCTGCAGCAATATCAGGGCAAATAAATTGCCTTAACCCTAACAGCACTGATGTTTCAGCTCCTGGTGTGTACAGTCTTTATAACGTTGCATTCTTGAGTGTCCATCCTCTTTACAACACCTTGCAGGAGTCACCAGCAGGGCATGTCTCTACTTGATGCATTCACACTGCAGAATCAATGTCACCCTTGGAGGATCTTGACATGCCTGAGAGTTGTTGCTCTTTGAAACACCAGGTTAGACAAGAGCACAGGTAGAACACACCGGGATGTCTGAGAGGTGAAAATATTAGAATAATTACCCAGAAGACTGCTGGAGCCTGCAAATCAGAGAGGAGAGGATGAAAACACATACTGCTGCTCCAGCTCAATAGTGATGTGAAAATGCTGGGGAGTGAACACAGACCTTGCCAGACAGAAAGCAGCATGACCTGCTCATGGGCCCATGAGGATTTAGCATGGACATGTCAAGCTCTCCTTGCCAGCTGTGTGTCAGCTGCATTTATTTTAATGGGTGCTAGGCCAGGCAGACCACCTTGTTACAACTGCAGTTGCACATCATGGTGGGACAGAACCAGGAACACAACACATCAAACCACAGATCCATAACAAGGTGTTTGGACTTTAAAATGTACATTTTAAATTGTGGCCCTCAGTATCATGGGCCACTCAATAACACTAGAAAGCAGCAAAGGAGGCAAAGCAGAACTCACCTAGCACAGTGCAACTATAGATTGTCTTGCTTCATTGTGCAAGACTGCTCAGCAAACACACAGGTACATGGAACTCAAGGGCAAATATGGGGCAGAGCAGTGGGTCTTGGTTAATGAGTAAACGACAGGGAAAATGTTACTGCACATAACTCTTTGCTATGTCTTACATAGGCTAATGCTGGGAAGGTCTCACACACTCCTAAATACCCTCCCTAATCCACAGCAGGTTCCAGACACGAGCCTCTATACCTCTGATGGAGGTTGGCATCTCTTGCAGAAAAAGTAATCTGAAGACTTCTCTCCTTCCACCTCTTTGACTCTGAAACAAGGATCTCTATCTTTCTGCTGACCTCCCACTACTGACCTCCCACAGGTAGTTATTTTCCACTGCTCTCTTCCACTGCCAGAACCCAGCCCTTGAACCCAGCATTCCCTCTGCCCCACTCAGTCCCTGCTGGGCTCCAGCCTGCACCTGCTCACCCAGCTGCAAAGGAGGGCACAGGGCTCAGCTTTTGGGGCAGAATGATGATACCCAGGTGGTCAGTGGTCCCAACTCTAGCTGCAACAGGGGGAGTCAGGTATTGCCAGCCTGCCAGGGCTTGAGTACAGAATGCCCCATCCTCTGGAGTGAAGAGAGATCATTTCTGCTTCTCTCCTCCAAGATGGCAGGAAGGCCAGAGCAGTAAAATAACCATAAGCCTATACCACTGCACGTGTGCTCCTCAGTCCCATTGCAATGACAAGCTGGGGCTTTTGATCCTCTCCCAGAGATGTGAGTCCGGCAAGACAAAGAGGCTAAAGGCAGACACAGTTTGAATGCAGTGAACTGCTCTCTACCTTGAGCAGAGACTTGAACTGTCAACTGCAGTGCATTGGCAGCAGTTTACAAGGAGTTGGGATGGGATTCCGACTGCGGCTCTGCTTTAACAAGAAAACAGTTGCTGGCAGCCAGCTACAGGATCACAGCTTACTTCTTAATCAACACGCAATTCTGCAAAAGGCTCATGGAAAACTCAGCTTAAAACTACAGATTCTGCTCTTTCTCTTTCCCCTGCTCATTGCAGCCATGAGACAAATACATGGCCACAAACACACAGCCAACATTTGCTGTAGTGAGAATTTGCAACAGCTTGTGATTTATGGGAGCAAATTAGCTGCAGGGCCATCTGTCCTTCCCCAGACCACTGGCCTGCTCTTTGCTGGAAGGACTGCTTTTCCTTGAGAGGATGTGTATCCAATTACTTACCTTTTTTTTTTTGTTTTAATTAAATAAATGTGGGAACCACAGGTGGTGGAGCAGGGGACAATAACTCTCTCAGCAGCATCTCCAGGACAGCAGTGCCCCACCACGCATTTGGGACACTTGCTGGCTCTGGGCAGTCTGACCTGCAGACCCACACGAGGCAACAGCCTGGGGTCTGCCAGCACACTTGGTCACCCCACTGCACCCTGCTGATGCCAGCCAGGCTTGGTCTTCATGGCAGTAGGATCAGAAGCACCACAGCAGGTCTGTCTTGACCACAAACAGTGAGTCCTTTTTTTGCCCCCCTGACTCTTTCAGAGATTTGTCATGGGGGTAGTTGAAAACAGGGAGTTTGTGTATCAACACCAAAAATCCATCCCTGTGCCACACTGCTGGCTAATGAGCACGGACAAGGAGCCCACAACACCGTAAGTGTATTGCTCCAGTATTTTGCCCAGTGTTGTCTGGCTTCCAGTGGGCCAAGTTTCAGAGCCAGCTTTTGGTAGGCCACCCTTCCTGCTTCCCACAGGATTAAAAGGCCCAAGCCAGACTGTCTGCTAGCATGGCATGGATGCTCATCTGGCCTTGCCAGCGGTGAACCTACCCACCTTAACATGGAGTCACTACATGTATTTAACTACATATCCTTCCCAAACACTGAACTGTACCCCACCATCGGCTTGAATGGGGATTACTCCTTGCCATGCTGATGCCCAGCCTTTTTAAGTTGTGGTTATCCTCATGTCATCCTCTCCACAGTCAAGGAGATGCCAGGACACTTGTAAATCACTGAGCAGTGACATTCATTGCACTGCTGAAACCGTCAGAACACCGATGGAAAAGTTTGTGGTTATTATCAATACAAATAAAAAAAAAGTTACAAATTATGAAAAATTAAATAGGCTAAGCCAAAATGTTACAATATGGCCTCCTTGGCCTCACAATATGTCTTGCTTTGGGCAACTTTTTCCAGCAATGTCTGGTATTTATCAGCAAAGAGATAGAGTTATTGCATTTGGGTTTTTCAAATAATTGAGTAATTTAATCTTTTAAGTGCCTCTGAGATCACTTGCTGTAATTAAAGACAGAAGATGAATGACTGAAGTACAAGAGCATTGGAGGACTTAGAAAAAGAATGTGTCCTTCACTAAATCTCCTGTGCATTTATATAATGATGATCCCACATTAATATGACCAAACAGATAAAAGGAGAAAATAATAAGAGCTTGGTTGCATTATTTTTCTACCAGTCCAATAGTAATATATCATCAGCCAGAGGAATGTGCCCATGAATACCAAGCAGGAGCAACCATGTGCTGCTGAGTGCAGGACCCCACTGCCTCCCACTGTGAGGTGCAAGGAAAGGCAATATCCGCTCATGGATCTCTAGCAATGTGGCAGATAAATGAGTTACAAATGTCTATAAAATTCACAAACTTGCATCAGAAGTGGACTTAAAGGCTCAGCAACTGCTGGGAGAGGCAACTGCAACACTGGCAGCTTCCTTTATGAGTGTTTGTTTTCCTAGCTTTTGGAAATAAGACCCATCTGATCCTAGAGGAGAGAGAGAGGCAGAAGGGTTACTGCAAAGTAATAACTATCAACAAAAAATCTATAAGGCCTGTAAACAGCATTTTGTCCTCTAAATAAACTATACACCTTGATGTACCCTGAAGAACCTTGGTATTTCACTGCCCATTTCATAGCCCAAATGTATATAAATATGTGCCCAAAGGGGGAAGAGGTGGTGATGAGAGAGCTCTGCTCCATTCTTCATGCAGCACTAAGCCCCTGGACCACACTCGTCCCAGGCTGCAGGAGGAGCAGCCTTGCACCCCTCAGGATATCCTCCAGGCTGACCAGAGAGGCTGCAGCCTGCCAGGAAGCCCTCCTCAGCATCTTGCTCACCCCTTTCCTGGCAGGGCATCCGATGTCCTCCAGCTCAACTGTGCTATTGCCAGACTACAAAACTTTGTCACCTCGTAAAACTTTACAGCACAGGTAGTTTATACCATTACACCTCTTGAACTAAACACTCAGCCAATTCATGGTTCCCTCTGGCAGGAGGAAAACCAGATTTCTTGGGTCAGGTGTTGTGTTTGTGCAGCCCTGCTGGTTTACAACAGTGCTGAGAGCCTGTTACACAGCCCTGAGCACAGAAGGCAGCAATACACCAGCCAGCTCACTGCTGAGAGCCAAACTGCCATTTCAGCCAGGATGTCACCAGGACAAGCCATTGGCTCTGCTTTTTCTCCTGGCCCCAGGATATATGTCCTGTTTGGGAGGTGCTGCTCTGGCTTGGGAAATGCATCCCAGCAAGGTACAGCCCCAAAGGAAGCTCTGGCTTAAAAGCTCCTGAGAGCCAAACAGGTGGGACTGAGAAGTCACTACTCAGGTCCTCTTCTCCCCTACAAGGACTGATGCCACAAAATAAAAACCCAACAGAAGTTCATTATACATCAGAGGTTATGGTGAAAGTGAAAAACTCATCCTTTCCTGCCAAAAAAACCCCCAAAAACCAAAGTTTTGTGTATTACTCTTACTAAGGATGAAACCATTTCCACTAATAGAAAAAAAACCTAAAGTAGAAAGTAATCCCACTTGCTGTGAATTTGCAGTATTTAGAAAACATGACTGCTGTCATTCCCACTGCTTTGCTCAGTGCCAGGGATAGTGATCACCTCTCCTGCACCTCAGACTCCCATAGGCCTCCTGGGACTTCTGCCAGAAACACATGGATGACCTCAGGAGGGCTGAGATCATATCACGATGCTTCACCATGTTGTGAATAATTCTTGAGATGTGAAAAAGGCTTTTGAGAGTTAAATCCATCATATAGGAAGTATATCATTGAGGGAGAAATACCGGAGGTAGGGAATTTTCAGAGCAGGTCCTTTTTTTAATTTTTTTTTTTTTAACAAAAAATACTCCAAGTCCCAGGGCCCATCCCCACAAAGGCAGACTGCTCACTCAGCTCCCAGGGTGAGGAACTTGCACATCTGCTTGTGTGTGGGGGTTTTCTGCCCTGCTTCATTAGTATTTTCCCTGGCTTCTCTCTGCCTCACTGGCACTTTTACCACTCCTTCAGAAACACAGAAAGCATCACAAAATAATAGCCAGCAAAATGTCAGCACTCACAAGTGTCCTGGCTGCAGGTTGCTGTTATTTCAACTTTCTGGCTTCTTAAAAGTATTAATTTTCTCAGAACTGTTTGACAGTGGTGTTTCTGTTCAACTTATGAAGCAAAGTAAAAGGCTTTGATACATTGGGCCCTGCCACTTTCAGCCCACCTCATTATTCTTTCTTTTTCCAATCTCTTAAAAAGGGTGGACTTAACAATCCTGCACCAGACATAGCCTTGAGATGGCTGGTGAAGGGTGGTTTTGCAATTCATGAGTGGCACATCAAAAACAGGAAGAACTTTCCCTTTTCTTTTTCAGGCCTCCTTTTCTTGGCTTTGCTTGAGTGAAGAAGGAACAGGTCTGAACTTTCCCTGCTGAACCTGAAGTCTGGCACCTAAAACTGACTTCATCCTGATTAAGGGCATTTTCAATGTTGTGGTTTTAAGTAGCCAGAGTTTTTTATTAGCTTTTTATTAGTTTTTTATTTTTTATTGGGGGGGGGGCTAGGAGAGAGGCTTCTTTAAGAAGCTGCTGGAGTTTTTCTCTGCTCTAAGCTAGCTCAAGGTCAACTGCTACGCCTCTGTGATAACATATTTAAGAAGGAGAAGAAAAAAAANCCCATGAGGAAAGCTGGGGTGGGACTCCGACTGAGCTAGCCGGGCCACCGACTCTGTCTCTCTTCTGAGCAGCAGCAAAGACCACGTCTGACTGTAACCCCCCCACACACACACCTGCCTTCCCGAGCTGTTGGGGGAAGGTGAAGGATCTAAAAGGGAGGGATGGGGGGAGAAAGGTGTCTGTAACAACTATCAAACTTCTCACCCTTAAACTCTTAAGCTCTGATTTTAGTAGTAGTAGTAGTAGTTGAAGTAGTAGTAAATACTTAACATTCTAAGTTAGAGCCTGTTTTGCTTGTGTGAAGTAGTTAATAAACAGTTGCTTGTAATCCTTATCACAAAAGTCGAGGGGTTTTTTTCCCTTCTCTGAAAAATTTTAGATCTATGTGTGGGCTCTCGGCTTTTAGCCAGAGTCAAACCATGACATTCACCTAAGCAGTCTTTGCAAGCAGAATGAACAGATCAAGTTTTCTAAGTGACTCGAAAGCAACACATACAATGCAAGAAGAAAAGGGCAAGCTGTGTGTTTAAACATGCTGAGATTTGTATGGTGCCTCTCCTATTCCTTGGTTTTGTCCCTTTCTCTTCCCACCTCCTTTAATCTTGACTTATACTTTCCTTAGGATGTTCACCAAAGATGCTACAAACTGACTGCTTAGTGCACAACTATGCTGACAAAATCCCTCAAGCCTGTGAATAACTGTACTGGAATAGAAGAGTTGTCAAATTTACTATGGAATAAGGTATTTCTCCAAAACACTCTTGTATTGCTATGGTTACTTCCACAGACTTTCTAAATAGCAAGTGACTTAAAAAAAAAAAAATCAAATAACCCCCCCCCCAGCCTAGGTCTTTTGGAAAAACATCTGTTTAGCCACAGGCCCCAGCAATCTCCAACAAAAGTTACAGTTATTTATGTGGCATTGGAAAAACAAACAGCAACACGAACTCCTTGCAGAGTTACCATAATAGCCTCTCCTGAGATACTCTGTACTTCATGCTCCAGGCAGATAAACCAGACAGATTAAACAGTAATATCATGTTACAATTTGTTACATTCAGTATCTTTATTTCACTTCTGAGATTGTTGCAAGAACAATATAACATTCATCCTGTCATTTAGCAAAGACATCCTTCCCACAGTCACTCTGTACAATCTTTTCAAAAAATAAACCAGAAGCTTTGCACTCATGTCACAGAAATATTTTGAATAAAGATATAATTTTGTATTTTACAATATGTTTAATCTGAAGCATTGAGTAAACTGGCAACATTTCATTTTAGAAACACAGTTAAAAATAAAGAAAGTACTCTACCTAAGAAATCTCATGTTAAACATGTTGCTCTTCAGAAAATAAACCACCATCCTCCACCGAGCTGTCTTTGCAGCCTGACTATTGAGCCCCCTCTGCTCAAAGTCCTTGCTACTGTCAGCATTTCTGCTCTATATGCACAGATGGGGATGGGAATCTGGGGCCAGATCACTGCTCACATATGGGCATTGAAAGGAGAAGGTACCCCACGGCCCACAGCCGGATCGCAGGAGGTGGCACTGCATCAGTTTGCATAAGCACATGGCGGTTCTCCTTGGAGAGATACCCAACATTTGCCTATTCAAGGGCTTCTTTGTTGTTAGTGAAGGATGAATTTTTTTGAGAAGATTGACAGAAAACTTGCACTCGCCCTGATTTCATAAAATGAAGCAGATTCCCAAGGCAAAACCATAGAATCATGTTCATCAGAACAGCCTGTATTTTCCCTAGCCCATCATTATGCGATTCGCTGGCTGAGAGCTGCACACTGCTGTGCACAGGCAGCACCCCAGGCAGGATGCTTAGGAGAAGACTTTGGCAACTGCTGTGCCCAGCTCGAGCCAGTCACTGCTCTGCAGTGATATTTAAAAGCTCTTCTGAAGGCAGTTGCATCAAAGGCTGTGTTAGTTCCATGGGTCACAGCACCATGAGTGGATATGATCATAGAGCAACAAATCCCTATTTACCTACAAATTAGATATCCAGCAGGTGCCATCTGCCTGTCGGTGGTTACATATCACCCAGGCTCTATGGGAAGTGCTTGCTGTGTCTCCTCTGTGCTGGGACTGCTGTTTCCACAGCACAGCGCAGTGACTGAATGGGTAATATAGCGAAGCATCAGGACAGGCCAGTGCCCACGAGCATGGCACCTGTGCTCTTCCGGATTTGCCCTGCCCAGGTCCCCTGAGCCTCCTCAATCCCAAGGAAGGCATGTACACCTCGCTCCTCAGAAAGATCATTTTGTTTTACCAACAGCAAAATAGATAACATACACACACACATCTATAACACACAAGTTGGGCATGACCTGGGTACAGTTCGTGTTAAATGAGTATCACGTTTAGTTACATACTGCAAAGGCATCCGATTGCTGGTGTAATGTATTGCAAGGTGATTCATGGCCATGCCATGGCGAAAGCCATTTGGTGTTTCATACATTTAGGGAGAGCTATTTCTTCTCCACAGTGCACCAGGCACCAACGCATAAATATAAAGCAGTTTGAAATGTTCTCTTCTTCAGCAAGTCCTACCAGTCTATAAATAATTTTTATACGTATTTTTAATACTTCATCACTTACCCTGAATTTTTCACCTTAATCTTGATACCAAGATATACATTAGTGCAAAGAGAGACCATTTTAAGACTGGAACTAGAGGACAAATATATTAATCATTATGATAAGATACTAATTCTTTTCTATTTCTATACATTATTGAAGAAAAAATATCTTAAATCACTAATTAAAATAACATTTCATAAATAAGTTTTAATTTACAGTATAGAATCATAGAGTTTTCAGGTTGAAAGGAACTCTGGGAGGTCATTTAGTCATCTTCTAGTAATCTAGTAGATAAACATCACATTTAATACAGCATGATCAGCTTTAATAGATAAATAATTCTTAATTAACATAGAGCACATTTCCTTTAAAATATTCTTTCCATTGAGTGACATTAATTCACACAGCAATAAAAATACAATTACAGCTGAAGGTGATGCAGGTCTAGAGTTAAGACAGCAGAGAAAAAAATGATTGCATTGCTTTATACTGAGGACTCTCATAATGTAGCAATTCACAAGGCAGGCAAAATAACATGGAGGTTTTTCCTGCTCTCTCTATTTCTACTAATAAACAATTATGGCTAATATTTTGCTGTTTTATTTCTGAGAGAAAAACGAGAGACCCTCAGACATTCAGTAATGCTTTGGGATGAAATGCTTGCAGGGCCAGTTGCTCAAAGAAGAACCTCCAGTCAACCTGTAAGAGGCTTGGACCAACAGCTCCATAGTCTCAGACCCTGGCAAAAGCAGCAATAAAGTGCTGGATTATTACTCCAAAATACTGGGAGTTAAAGTTTCTGCACTCAAAACAAATGGCATGCAGAGACCATCCTGCTAAGTTACCACAAATTTCCAGCAGGTAAGTAGCTGGGCAGCAGCAGAGTTGTAGCTGTGTGCAACTTGCTCTGAAAAGAGGAGAAACGGGGTGGCCCAGCCCTGACATGTCCCTGGATACAAGGCAACAGGGCACAGCGTCAGGCACACAGCTTTCTGCCAACTGAAAGACATTCCAGTTCCTATTCTTTGCTCTTTTTCTCTGAGCAAATAAAAGAGAAGTGCTTTCCATCTCTTCCCAGCAGATAACATGACCCCTGCAATCCCAGGATATACCCTTGCTCTTTTTTCCTCTGAAAAGCTTCCCAGCTTCCTTTAGCTGAAGTTCCCCAATGGCATCTTGAAGTCAGATGCAGCCTCAGTAGTAGTTAACTGATTTAAGGAGAGCCTCCAGCAGCACCGACTCACTTCCCCCTGCTCCTCCTCCTGCATCTGCTTTAGGAAAAGGGGTGTTCTTTCCCCAGGCACTGCTTTGTGCAATTCTTCCCCATCTTTCTCCTCAGGCACAATCTCTGCTCCAGTCAGGTTCTGGTTCTGATTAAGCAACATCAGCATTAAACCCTAATATGGAAAAGTAAACCATTTTGTTTCACCCCAACATTCTCTTGGGGAATTTGACATTCAGGTTCTTTCATCACTCCATGTTTTCAAAACATACTTTCACCTGTCCAACTCAGTGAGGCAAAACAAAGAAGAATAAAGCATCTGCTCAACAAAAGGTACCAAGGAAAGTTGTGAGACAACTCCAACGACAGAAATTAAGGACTGGTCATAAAACAAATGTACTAAACCAGAGAAAGTGATTTCTAGAAGCCATGTGCTAGCAATCTCTTCTCAATGTCAATGTGCTGCAGCATCAGGCAATGGAAATCCTTTCCTAATGCTGAAGCAATCACAGCATTTTGCACTCTTATTTCAGATTTCTCAAGGGAATGCAATAAAAAGGACAATGACTGATGTACTCAAAGAGGCAGCTCTATTTATACCTTCTTTCCGCCCTCTTGGAGTAGTAAGTAATGAAGAATATAGTGACAATAAAAGCAACAAATATGAAAGAGATGAAAGCTAATAATGACTTTCTGGTTCGGAAGAAGTGGCATTCAGGACATGAGGCAACCTCTTCTGGACACAGCAACTCAGGAGTTTCAGGACCAGGAAAACCATTATTGTCAATTATTTCTCTGTAATGTTTCATAGAAGGCTTTGGTTCATATTGATTTGCAACATATCTGTAGAGACCATACTTAGGAGCAGTCTTGTCATTAAAAGAATAGACAAAATATCCTTGCACGTTAATGTTATCCAAGGTGTAAGCTGCAAAAGAAAACAAAGGGTTGAAGAAGTGAATCAATGTCACTTTGGCATTCAAGAGCAGCACCATATGCCCATTAAGTAAAGGAGGGACAGGGGGATATTAAAATCACATCTGCACCTCTCCTTCCCAAAATAAGGAAAGGTACACACACATCTGTGAAATGTTTCTCATAAAAAGTAAAAATCTGTCAGCCACTGCCAGACAGTGTGATCTGCTAGTATCCCACAATTTACTTCCTTGTGCTTGGTAAACACAGCTGTGAGTGCCTGGCTGTTTTTAACGATCAGCACGAAGCCTATCATGAAAAGATGGCTCTTTGTTACGTATGAAAGAATACTGGGTTTGGGTTTTCTGCACCTAGATTTCTGCAGCCTGTTTGTCGGGTTGCTCCTTCTCCCTTGCAGGGCACCTCCTGATGGTGACAGTCAAGGAACAGAAGATGTCAGGCTGCACTTCTCACTAGCAAAGGCAGAGTGACACCAGAAAAAGGTGTGCGTGCTGAGGTCATGTACTGGGATATCACCAGTGTGAGTGGAAGGGTCATGCAAGTCACAGCCCTCTGTTGTTACTGACCCAAGTTTCTGATCCAATATGACCTGTATTAGTCTTTAGTGAGAACATGTCCACAATCCATACTGCTAACACAGCTACTGGAAGCAGTCCAGCAGATGGAGTGTTAACCTTGAGCCATCCATCCCACCTGACACAAACAATCCATCCAAGATAGTAAACACAAACTGTAATACTTTATCTCTCCAAATCACTGTTTTATGAAACATCTTATAGCAGATTGACACAGGACTGAAAGCTAACAGTTGCTGAATTTTCATACAGCTTTGGAATAATTTTCTTCAGCCACATGCAAGACATTTAGCACCTCTAACCTACTCTTCATATGTAAAATGAAATCGTATTTACCTGCCCTTTTATAGAGCTGCTACCCAGGATAATTAGTTTGCATTTGTAGAACTGCAGGTGGATTTAATGGTGTTACATTAATGGTTACTGCTGTTCTTTGTTTTCAACTGGCAAAGATGTACTTAAATAGAGTACAAAGCACTTCAAAATACAGCCTCAGTCCAAAGGGTACTGTACTGTATTCTGGAATCATTTATCTGCACAAAGCTGTTGGCTCCCCTGGAACAATGCAGGTGAGCAGTATTAGATGCACAAATATTTCCCTGTGCAGTCCCTGAAACCAGCCGGAGGAAGAAGGCAGAATAGGGACTTTAAGACAAGAGCACACATGTACTAAATCCTCTATTATTCCTCTACACTGTGACACTGTGGTAAGGACACAAGATTTGTAATTTATCTTAGTTACTGCACAGGGTCTTGCAGAAAAAAATGCAAGTCTTGGAGGAACCTGAATCAGTCATGATGCCAAGGTTATGTAATGACAAGATGAACAAAAGCACAATACCAGAGCTGATGGACCAAACATCCTGACGGTATGCTATATGGTGTCTGAAGTGAGAGAGTGAGCTTTAGGGAAAGTATTATGGCTAGTTAGCAGGGACATATTTATCCATGAGAAAGAAGATGAAAAGATAGGAAAATAGGCTCAAGTGTGATGGTTAAGCTGAAAAACGTAAGAGCTATTTACAGGCTGAACAAAAGAGGAGAGTAAGAAGTCATTGGGGATAGTGATACCAGAACAGTACAAATGGCAAAGTTCTGTAAAAATCAGGGGGATGTGCAGGTGTTCTTGTTAATGGGAACTGGGAGAAAAGCCCATATCCCTACACAGTTTGAAAACAGGAGTGCCAAGCATTGGTATGATGTAAAGTGGTAGGAAGGAGACAAGCAATACAAAAAAAAAAACCAAAACCAGTATGAAACTGTAAGCCCAAATATAGCCAAGATAAGTTTTTTAACTATAGATGTATAAAATATGCAGCCAGTGCTACAAAATGCTGGGGAATGAACTCTTGGGCACTTAATATTGATGTTTAGTAACTTGTGAAAGAGGTGGAAATTACAGAGGAGGAAGTTAAAGCCAATACTTAACAGAGTGGACAGGATGATCTAGCAAATAATGGAACTGCCAGCCATGCTTCACTACCTATCAGAAGAGTGGAACAGATTGTACAAGGCTTGAAAAATAAGAATTACAGGAGATAATACATGATTAATGCCAATCAACTTAGCCTTATAAAAATAAATCTTGTCAGACTGACTCAACATATTTTTTATGAAATCAGCAGATCAATAAAAGTAATGATGTTTGATGTTATAGACTTAGAATTTCACAAGGCAACTGACTTGGCATTCTATGGCATTTAGATCAAGAAAATAGAATGTTATGAGGTTTAGGGGAGCCCATAATAAACAGATTTCAACTGGTCTCAAATAGAACTAGTAAGTCTAGAAATGTAATTGCAGGTAAATAAGTGTTACAGCACATGTATTTCTACTGTGATCACGAAGACTGGCTTTTAGCACTAACTTATTTAATGATCTTAAATATATCAGCAACTTGAAATAAATGTAAAACTATTTCTCACAAAGTTTGCAAATGACACAAAACTTAGAGACATAATTCAGCTACCACAGCAAGGTTTGCGCAAGCAGGCAGCTTGCATTTGAAATGACCAAATGTGAACATGTCGAAGAACAAGCAGACCTGCTTTGGCAGAGGCAATTCTGCTTGAATGGAGGCAGGGACAGGAATCTGTAACCGAGTTTAAAAACTCAGTAAATCACCACAGAGTGTGTGTAACCAACCTGCTGTCATGGACAAAAGGGTTAACAGCCTGCCTGGATGTAGAAAAGAGGAGGGTAAGAGGTTATGTTATATCTGCCTAAGATATAAGTGTGGCTGTGGTAGGAACAGTGTGTCCAGGTCTGGGTTTACCCCTCTTGTAAGGAATACCAGCATACAGGGGAAAGCTTAATAATTCACAGGTTTAAAATGCTGATAGCAAGGAACACAAGGAGCTTTGTCTGTATTATCTATCAAAGAGATAAATGAGAGACAGATTGTCTTCGTCTGTGAATACCTACACAAGTAAAATACATGCGGAAATGCACAACAAAATTGCTTAAAGCTGAAGCTAAAGAAATTAATACTAGGAGTCAGATTTATATATATCTATACAAACACTGCAACAGCTTACAGTGAGGTGCAGAAGATTCTTCATCAGTAAAAATTATCTCATTCGGGTCTTGTGCTTTTCTGAAAAAACAGCATGTGTTGTATGATAGGATGACTCAAAATGTCTCCTTTTTGCCTTATAATTTATGAATCTTTGAGACAGAGAAAAAGACTGGTTTGTGTTCTGAATAGCAGGAAACAGTCCAGGAAATGGCATAATGAGGTAGACAGCTGAATTATTATGAAGATCACTGTTGGATAAGATCATTGTTGGATAAGATACAGAGACAGCTGAGGAACAGAACTCATACCCAGCCCTGAGGCACATCAGTGCAGAGAGCAACAAAGCAAAGCAACAGTAGAAGTGCAATAAGATGAAAATCTGACTAAATACATGTGGAGCTACTTACATAACATCTATTTTAACTTATTGAATCCATAAAAAAGTTCTTCTGATGTCTTATGCAGAATATGAGCAGGATCAGTCTTCCTTATATTTAGTAACGCCATTCAATCGTAAATCAAGGGAACAACTATCAGTTAAGCTTAGTAACATTTCATTTATGAAGCATTCTACAGAGGATTTACTTTTTTTGAAGTTAAACATCCCCTATCACACAATCTATACTAATATACACTAATATAATAGTGGGATTTGTGACATATAAACCATCCACGATTCCTTACCTTTTAAAGCTTCATTGATGTAACTCTGTATGTAATACACTCTGAGCTTATCATGCACCATATTCTGGTCATCATCAATTCCATTAGCCATAACATAAACTGGGACATCGCCATACTTTGATTTAACCCACTTGAGCAATTTACGCAGTCCCCAGGGCACTACTGCAGCTCTGCTGGGAGAGTGAAGCCATGTGATGTCATTGATCATTTGAACTTCAAGGTAGTGGTCATATTTTACTGCATCTTCTTTCTCCCAGCCCACGAGGGTAGTAGTGTAGTGACTCAAGGCAAAAAAATCAAATGAGCCCTGTATTAACTTCTTTTCATCTTCTGAGAAATAGGGCAAGTGGAAATTATACAGGTCAACACTGTTTATTCGACGAAGCCATGCTCTCATCACGTCTGGGTAGTCACCATTCCCAAAGATGGGCTCCGCAAGCCAGCCAATGTCAAACTCTAAAATTCTGTCAGCAACTTCTTGGTCATTCCTGGAAAAAGGACAAGCTGGTTCTACCCAGTCAGCTTGCAAAGCTATAGATATTTTACCCTTCTGAGATCTCCTGAATTCTTTGTCATAAAGATGCCATACTTTAGCATGGGCTTTCAACAGGTTATGCCCTGCTGTGTATGTCAAGTTTTTCACAGACGGTTCATTCATGGTGATCCAAAATTTGACATGATCCCCAAGACTTGTAAAGCAGAATCTGGCATACTCAACAAAAGCCTGAACAGTTTCTGGGTTTTCCCAAGCTCCATATTTGGCAAGAGAAACCGGAAGCTCTTGATTCTCAATCATAGGTTGCCATAAAGCAACAACAGGAGTTATGTTAGCTCTGAGAAGTTCACTAGCAAAACACTGATAATAATGTACAAGTGTGTGGTTGATTACAGAAAGGTTACCTAAAGGAAGGATTAAAGACCATTTTAGTGAAAAATGGAAGTGTGTTACATGCATTTCTTGCAGAAGAGAGATCTGGAGCCTGATAGCAGCAAAGTCAACGCAGTGACGCTTGCGTTTCGAGGTGTAAACTCCATCCACTTTAATAAGCTTCTTCGTCTGGTGAACATCCCACACATAAACACTAGAGTCGAGAAACTGGGCGGGTGTCGTGTCTACCTAGGTAGAATAAGAAACATACCAGATTCAAGCTGTTTATTCTGGGTAGGTGGGAACGTCATAACCATCAGGCACAACTTAGTGAAAGAATATTGTAAGTTGAAACATTGCATTTAGCATCTCTGATACTGGTATCTTGGGCTCATATGAATTAATTTTCTGTTAACATGGTAGGTCAGAAAAGTACCAAATCTATATATTATTTTCATCCTACTTTTCAAACGAGCTTATGCTAATGGTCACCATGTTTATGTCTTCTCCAAGTTGTTCCAGTTTGCATGAGAAACAAGGATTGCTCAGGGATAAGGCACTAAGCCTGTGATAGATCTCCAGAGAAGCAGAATTTCAGTGAAGACTACAGTAATTTTTAAAATGTTTTTCTTTCAAGATTAAGAAGGGCCTTCAGGGAGACTGTCTGTTGTAAATTACCCAGTACATTCAGTTTCAAGACCACTCCCTGAATGCAGTAAAAGAAATAATGAATGCAACATCATTTCTGTGTTCTGTTCTTTTCCTGACGATGATGAAAGATGAGTAATGCTCTGCACTTGATTTTAGCACAAATTCAGTTGACAAGCAAAATTTTTCCTTCTTGCTAAAGACATCCTCTTTTATTTAACTCATACTGAACTCATTTCCAAGTTATTTCAGCAGGTTGTTGATGTTTGAATCAATTTTGTGTTGAGCCTCTGAGCAAAACTCAAAAAAAAAAAGCATTTCCCTAAGGCTTTAGAGTTTCAGATGTCAGAACTCCCTGTATGACATATTAATACAGTAGAAGGTGAACTTCTCAGGGTGACTCAGAATTATACTTTCCCTTTTCAACAAACATCACCAACACAATAAGGACTAGAAAATAAAAAACTGAATTACTTAAAAAAATGTAGAGTGTAAAATTTCCTCATTCATAATTCGTGTAACTCTTTCTAGATCCAAACCACAGAATACTAGTACCACATCCCTTTATTTGTCCTTTTCTCCTTCTTTTCAGTCTTTGGTATGTGGTTCCCCCTGAGTTCAGATTTCCTTGTCCTGCCCTCTGTTTGAAAAGCAGGTGTCAGCCTACAACCAGTGTTCAACTTGTAGCTGAAGCTCTGCAGACTGTGAAAAGAAGCTGCTGAAAATCAGTTGCTATTTTCTCCGGAGAGGTCAGTACTGTGCTTATAGAAGAAAGTAATAAAAAACAGTATGTCTGAGGGAAATTGCTTTTCTGGAGAATTGTCCCTTGTAGATTACTAAAGCATGCATTGCCACTAATACTGTGGGAATGCTGTCAAAAGAGTTTTTCCACTGTGATGCATCTACAAATCACACTACCTAAGCCTTACAGCACAAAATGTTTGAATGGCCTTTTGAAGTGAATATATTCAGCTCTGAAGGTTTTGGGGATGGGAGGGATTTTTTAACTGTCATAGGCTGACTGAGTCCACAACTTTATAGTTGTTATTAATTCTAAAAGTAGCAATTCCATTTCCAATTCTCAATCTATCTGAAAGCTAGGAGGACAACTACTTGAATTTTCTTGGAAATCTGTGTACCAGCTAAGGAGGCTGCAGTGTTTTTCAAGAGAACAAAGTCAGATCTTATTTCTGGAATGAGAGAAAACAAACAAGCCCCTCGCATTCTAGCATTAAGAAGGATTCTCTCTTTGTGGAAAATGTAAATTAAAAATTCTCTTCTTGGATGAAGCCATGGCTTTGAATTTACACCTCTTTACTGTGGTTAGAGAAGCTCTGCAAGCCAAAATAGCATCTGAGAATTACAGAGCCAAATAGTTAAAAAGATCATAACTAAGCCACAATTTTTACTCGTACTATAAAGTCTTAAAATTTGAAAGACTCTCCCAAAGTATCAATTTAGTAGAAGTAAAGAGTGAGAGCTGTGAACTGGATTCATAATCTGGCTAGGTTCTATCCAGGGGCACTGCTGGCCTCCATCAGACACAGTGTGACATAAAATGAAAAAGAAAGAACAGAGAAATTTCATCTCAATCTAATATTGTTTACTTCCTTTTACATAAAATCCCTCTCACAACAGTACCAGGATATATATGCATAAGATGTAGAAACCTGCCACTGGAATTTTAGGAGATTTCAGAAAGTTTTCTAAAACATATATACACTTCAGCAAATTTAATCAATTTCCCTTTGAAAAAAAAATTACTTCCCGTAACCCATCACATATGTCCAGGGAAGATGAGCATCAGATCCCTTTCCATTTCTGTATGTTTTTAATCAAATGTATTTATTGTATCTCGATCTGACTGGTTCTCTTTGGTCAAACCCAGAAAGTCTGTTGAAGAATGAAAATGTCAGTGTTTGGCACAAAAGCCCTATACCCATCTCCTTGCAGCACTGTGGTAATACATACTGGCAAAGACACTCTATTCAGCAAATGTATCACTATGAACTTGTGCACTGATCTGGCTGGACAGCCTGTCGGCTTTACTGTCAGACTCACCTGAATGTAGTTGTCAACAATTCCCCAAGCAAAGCCACAGGGAAAAACACCTTCTATGGGTTGGTTTTCAGGCAAAGGTGGGAAGCCATTTTTTTCTATCAGCTTTTGATAGAACAAGACAGAAGATTTGGGCATTAACTTCTTGTCATGGCTTTGGAAATCGACATAAAACAGTCCACGTCGAATGCTGTATCCCCTGTGCCACTCAAAGCCATCCAGGAGGGACCAGACTGTGTAGCCAAACACATTAACTCCATCATACCGGATAGCTGGGGAAAGAACAAACCCAAATTTATTGCAGTGCTCATTTTTCCTCTGTAGATTACACCGTATCAGCAACGTTTGCTGTATTCTTGTGTAAGAGCAATGCAAAAGGTCAGATAAGTATCTCAGGGCCCGTCTCAAAGCCATTTCAGGGAAGATAGTTCAACTGCACTCAAAGAGCCACCAGGTTATGGGTACACCATGCAAGGCAGCAGAGGCACGTGGCTTGGCTTTAAACAAGCGAGATTTAGCAAGAGAAGCAGTGCAGCAGTGGTTTGAGCAGTGCTGCTAATTAGGTGAGCCAAACCTCAGCCTCGGAGCAGAGCACGCTATGCCTGAACCATCTGCAGCAACTGAGCCAGGGACTGCACTGCCCTCTGCTAAGCACACACTGCAGCTCACACCCAGGTAGCTTAAGTGCCATTAATGCAGCACAACCCTGCGTGCAAACAAAAGTAATAGTCCTTTTTTTTTGCTCCTTCCCCACTACAAACGTGTGTTGAGAAAACCCTGACAGCACTTTTGGTATGCTCATGAATTTTTATTACCACAGATTTTAAGGAGAAATGGTAATTCAGGAGGACTCTGTTTATTTGATAATTCTGTCTTTTTACATCTTTTATGGAACAGTATTTTCCAGCTTAAATATCTAAGGGTTTCTAAAAATATGCAATATTGTAGGTCAACTGTTTGACTCCCAAGAATCACCACACCCTTTGAAGGTTAACATCAGGGTCTATCTGCTAGCATCTGTTAGTATTACCAGCATCATAGCTTTATTTTAAGGTTCCAAACGATACTCACTTTTAGTTCTATTAAACGCTGAGATTCAGCAAAATGTTTCTGGGCAAGGCTCAGCTCCAGGAAAGCACAAAGGAGTGTGCTTGTTTTAATTATGTAATTAGACCCACCCTAATTCAGCAATGCATTTAAGCACATTCTTAAATGTTCTTTTGATCTGGTGTTTGGCTCTGTAGGCAGCAAAGTTCATCCTTATTACTCAACATCTTCTGTCAACCCAAACTGAGTACTGGCTGAACATAGTATTTTCCAGCCTAGTAACACTGAAAGCGTTATTTCAGGCAACCAGATTATCAAGATCTTAATTTCCTGGTTTTATTAATGTACCTCATTACAATCAGTTATGAAGGACCACATAGATTCTTGATTGTATCCCTGTTTGAATCAATTAAATGAACAACGTGGTTAAATAAGCAAGAAAGTTGGCCCAGTCTTCATCAGAGGTCATGAGAAAATGTCTAAGGAAATGGAATATTTCTCCTCCTAAAGGCATCATTCTTTTGTGTTTGGCAAATGTCAGTATTTTTCTAACCTCTGCATGCACCCATGATGACATCTGCCATACCAGCAGACTAAAAGCCAATACAGGTCCACTGTGTTAACTGGTCTCAGTAAGAACTTCTTTGAACAGCATTTCACCCCTTCTGTAAGTCATCACACAGCACTCCCACACTTCCTGAGCACCTCGTAAAAATCCTCCTCAAATCTGTCTTTAAAAATGTATTAATTTTAAGTGTCACCTATGAAAGAACCAACTTGAAAAATTTTTGGAAGTTCCTGGAAATCAGGAAGCCTCAAACATAGTATACCACGCAGATTGCATATTACTGGAAAAACCACAATAAATGTGTCAGGGTTTTCTTTCTTCTTCTTTGTATGTCTCCCTACTTTTCTGTGTGTCTGCTGGTTTGCACACCAGGCAAACTGAAACCTAAACTGTCCTTGCTTCTGAAACTTAATGGCCTTGTCCATACTACGCACTGCAAGTGACTCCTGACCTGAGCAATCCTAGAAGTGTGATACTGTACAGACCAGAACTCTGCCAGAGCTGGGTTAAAAATTAAACAACAGTTAAGCTCATGCTTTGCTTAGCTCAGTAGTATAGAAGTAGCCAAGGAAACGTGGCAGACCCATAAGCATCAAATACAGACCTTTAAAACCCTCTGCCCAGCTGCTCTCCAACCCCAGTGCCTGAAGGTGAGGTCTTCAGCCGCTGCTTCCACGTGGAAGGTGCCCAGGATCTATGTTTTGCCTCTGGACATACCTGAGAATAGTTTGGTCCTGATCTGTCAGGGGCCTGGTTGCTCTTCTCCTTAAAACACTTTGAATTCAGACCTGCTAACTCCCCAGACAACCACATAAACCCTACATCAGTTGACATGACTCAGAGGAGCCTTGCATGTCCTGCTGGTCAACATGCTCTGCTTTACATGACACAATCCAGTTATTTGTTACACCAGAGACAGAGCAGAGAAGTCAACACAACCCCAGAGCAAATGGTGAGATACCCACACACGTGAAAAGACATCTCCAATCAAATAACAGCTCTAATTAATACTCAACTACTTTCTATTACAGCTCTATTTTCTCCAATCAACCCTAAATGGTGTCTAGAAGGAAAAAAAAATTTAAGAAATAGCAAACAGCAAAAGTATTTAGGGCTGTGAATCCCAAACAGAGACCCTTTCCCAGAGGAAAAAATAATAATAAATGTATGGAGCTTGTCTACAGCATGCAGGGTCAGAATGGACATTTGTATCAGCACTTCAGTGAAATCAGGAACACACTTTCTGAGCAAATCTCTCTCATCATGCTTTGGTTCACATCACACAGTGGTTTCAGGATGCACGACCTGGGTTCCTTTTAGGTGAAATTAATCCAGAAATGGGCTTCAGGAATACACACAGTGTGGACACCTGGCCCTCCACCAACTCTTTGTACTGTACAGGCTTGCTCCAAGTGGGCTACACTTAAATGTTAATGTAGATGTAGAAATAAGAAGTTTTGTCTGAACCAGTGCATACAACCAACCAGGCAAAGATACTGGCCAGATCTAGCAAGCAGCCAAACCACATTTATGCAGCCCTGTGTCTAAATGAATTATCCTTGCTTCTCAGTGCTATAGCTCAAAAGTCATTTCACTGTCCCTTGACTGCTGGAGTGAATCTCATGGTAAATAGCTCAAGAATCTCCATATTGCAGTGCTTTATGGCACTGGATAGACATGTCCTACATCTCTCAGAAAGAAAACATGTGCCTTTGTCTTTGGCCTTTAATGCTGTACAACAAGACTGCTCACAGCCAGCATGATGCCTTCTGTGGATCTTTCTCAAATAAATTCCCCTAGGTATTGCATAGAGAACTTTCGTATGTGCATTGGATTTTGCAGAGTCTAACAGCAGAAGATTTGGGTGTAATCATTTTCATTTTAATGACAACAAAATCTCTTCTGCAGATCCAGTCTGTCTCTGCTATCTTTTGTCTTTTTCTGTTCTATAAAAGGTTTAGCCAAGAACTTGTATTCTTAAGTTAATATGCCAAGTCTGTCATACTGTTGTTGTTGCTGTTATTATTATTTATTGAGTGACACATTAAAAGGAAAGACACTTTGTAAATTGAGGTTGCTTCCAGTCAGCTGTGATTAAAAGTCAGACCCATGTAAGTACATCCAGCAATTTAAAAACCAAGCAGAAATAGAGGCAACTGTAATATGACCCCTTCATGAAGATGAGCTCTTCATCTGACTTCATGCAAACTAGTGACACTGTACTTGCAAGAGTTTTACTTCCATTCTTCTATTTTGGATGCACTGGCTGAGGTGTTTATTCACCTTTTAATTTATTTGCAATAATTAGGTTTCTGGGATAGCAGATGAAACCAATGTGGGAGTCCTCTGCATCTTCCTGAGTGCTAAGAATAAAATAAAAGCTATTTTTACTCATCCATCATATGAAAATGTCAATGTAACACAATGGCTATCTCATCTGAACTAATAGCTACAATAATGATCTTTTTGAAACAAGAAGAGTAAACTGTACATGAGTAAACCAGATATTAAATTGTAAATTAAGCAATGAAATTAAAGTGGAAATGGGAACCCAAACAATTTACGGTGACTACTAGGATTGAAAAACTCTATTTTGTACAAGGAAATGGGAAGTTAGAAAATAACTCTCACATAAGGTGGTGTATTTCTCTCATTGGAAAATATAGTAAGCTAACAAATGAAATTATTTAGATTATATAACCTTGACTATTCAGTTCTCCTTAAACTGATGTAAATTCAGACTGCTGTGATTGATGCCCACAGCTGTACCAATGTAAAATTTGTGCCAGGGCAAGATGCAGAATGAAAAGGTTCCAATTTTTCATTTTAAAATATATTATTTCATCATAAGGGTTTTTTTCAGAGGAATTCCTATTGCACAGTATTTACCTTCCCATATATATATTCTTACATTTTGTATATATGCATTCAGATAAGGAAAACAACTACTAATAAATAACACAGTAAATTTTCCTAAGTCCACTGGGAATATAGTTCATGCATTTTCTGCTTCCATCAAAGACAGCAGGAATTTTCCTGCTGACTTCAAAGACAGCAGTATCAAGCTCGCCAAATGTTATCTGCAGATATTAAGGTTCCTCAAGAAAAGAACAAACCCAGGAATGGGATTTGAACTCTCATTTCACAAATAAGTGGCCAATAGTTGAAGACTAAAATAATTTTTCAGACTGGTGCTTTAACACATTTCTGTAGGCTATATTGCATTATGATTTTTTCAAGCACATACTAATACAAACTCAGGCCTACCTTTTAAAGTTTCCATAATGAACTTCTTAAGATAGTAAATATATTTGGCATCATCTCTCTTGGTAGTACCAGAAACAAACCAGCTGTTTTCCACAATGAATATTTGGGGGTTGTTATATTCCCTGTTTATCCAGTAAAGGAGCTGCCTCAGGCTTATTGATTCCAACTGCTGGAATTTCATGTGGGAGTCCAAAAGCTGGAAACTCAGGGTGGCTCCAAAAGAAAGAGCAAAAAAGTCTGCTGTTCCCTTGATATATTTCTTCTCAACTTGACTGAATTCAGGCAGTAGAGATGAGAGGTTGCTCTTCATGCTCTCTGGATAGTCACCATCAATAAATATGGGCTTAGCAAACCAGCCAAGCACGAAATCAAGGGATTTTTGGCATTCCTTTATGTTTTTTTCAGTCATATGCTGAGGTTTTATCCAGTGGGAGCTAAGGGCAATGGACACTTTTCCTCTTTGAGTTGGACGAAAATGGTCATTGTAGAGATGCCAGACTTTAGCATGGGCCTGTTGAAAAGAAAGACTAGAATTAAAAGACCCAAAAATCCATTTTAAGCAACACAATCATTCTCAAGTACTGACATCCAATGTCACGTAGTAACCAAATAAACACGGCACTTCAGGGCTGAGTCTTATTCATTCATCAATAGTTTACAACTTTTAAATTAACTTTTCCTTAATACCATGTATCAACTAGAAATTGCTAGTTTGCTGGGGAGAGGAGCATCAGTTTCCCATAAGATACTATTCCAGGTACTGACCACACTTTTAGCTAGGCACCTTGATTAACTTTTATGATTGAGTTCAGACATACTTCCAGTATTTACAAAAATGAAAATGCATTTAACCGAACATGTTTCAAAGTATGTTTTCATTATAGGAATATCACTTTATCTGTAGATTCACAGATATATAAAGAAGGAAAGTTTATTCTTAAGAAGTGCCCAGATCTCTGAGACTATACGAAACAAAGAAACACCTTTAAACTCATTCCTCTTCGAATGCACAATATAGGAATATAGAACTACAAATCCGGATTTTAAAAAGTCTAGTGAAAAGCAATTTGCCACAGGTCCTGGAAAATTATTCCAATAATTCCATTTAATTTATTAAAATGTGCTATTTACCCCTAGCATCAGATTTTAAGCACTTGTCTTGGTATAATTTTATCTTTTATTGTGAGGACATATTTTTATACTAAATTTCTTGCCTGTGGTTTTACAGAGTCAGTTGAAACAGTCTCTTGATGTTCCCTTTGAAAGCTAAATAGATTAAGTTCCTGAAGCCTTGCATTACCTTCAGGCATTACCTTCAAGCTCTTTAACCATTCTCACTGCTCTCCTCTGATTCTCTTCCAATTTGTCATCATCTGTCTTAAACTGCAGAAGCAGAATTGGACATAGTATGGCAGTACTAGTTTTGCCAGCAGTAACACCAGAGATGATTTAATACACTATTTCTGCTTATATGGCTGTAGAATTACACGGTGAGCATATGCTCATCTAAATTACCATATCTCCAGAGTCCTTCCTCACCTAAAATGTACCTTTTCTTTGAACCTAGCTTATCACAGAATTCTGACTGATCTGCGAATCAATATCCCATCTTTTATTATCTACACATTACTAGAAATCGTCATGTTTTTCTCTGGGTCATTGATAAAAAGGTAAGAATATGAGATTTGACAACACAAAGCTGGGAGGAGTGGCCAATACCCCAGAGTTCTGTGCAGCCCTCCAGCAGGTCAAGGAAGGTGATCCTGTCCCTCTGCTCAGCCCTGGTGAGGCTGTGTCTGGAGTGCCGTGTCCAGTTCTGGGCTCCTCAGTACAAGAGAAACATGGTACTCCTGGACCAGGTCCAGTGGAAGGCAGCAAGGATGATTAAGGGACTGGAGCATGTCTATTATGAGGAAAGGCTGAGGGAGCTGAGCCTGTTCAGCCTCAAGAAGAGATGACTGAGAAGGACCTCATCAATGTCAATAAGTATCTGCAGGCAGGGTATCAAGAGGTTGGAGCCAGGCTCTTCTCAGTGGTGCCAAGCAACAGGTAAAGAGAGGCAACAGGCAGAAACTGATCCCCAGGAAGTTCCACCTGAACATGAGGAAGAACTTCTTTACTATGCGGGTGACCACACACTGGAACAGATTGCCCAGAGAGGGTGTGGAGTCTCCCTCACTGGAGATGTTCAAGAACCGTCTGATGCAATTCTATGCTTGAGCAGAGAGGTTCGACCACATAACTGGGATGCCTTCCAGCCTTACCCATTCATTCTGTGATCCCGTGATTCTGAGATCTACTCATTAGAATAAAGCCTACCTAATAACCATTCCCAATTTACATTTGCATTTTGAGACTCATCAGTTAGTAGTTGTTCATCTGTGCTGTGATAACATGAACCTCCATTCTTACCATGCAGTCACATATCCAAGGAATATATATGACGGATTATTAATCAAAATTTCACATGCCTTTTTAGGTGCCCTGGAACGTAAACTGAAAAAAGGCCTTATAATTCCACTCCATGCAGTTTGCATGTTGGCAAATTTTACCAATAATTTCTTGATAGCTCCTGTTCACAGTTTCCTTTTCACATACTCTTACCATTTAAGCTTTGAACTACAATCACTTCCAGTTGCCAGCATTACTAGGAACATCATTTTTGACATAGACATCGTTAATTACCCAGGAAAATAGAAAATTCTATCATTTTACTGTTCTTGCAGAATTTTAATTACCACTGCTGGGAGAAAAACAATTGGAAGTAAAGGACAAGTAAAGGCAAGATCAATAATCAAGGCTCAGTTCAGTAGCCCCCATACAGAAACCTGCTGCCTTTGAATATATAAAACATCTGTGCACATCTGACACCAGCTCTACAGGAGACTAGACCCATGTCCTTTTAGAGTGGTCACCAAAACCCAAAGAGAACAATCTTGGAAACTGGGAATCACAGTACATACCTCTGTGCATGTATCTGAACCAAGCTCTCAGTTGTGAACTTCAACATACACACTCTTACATAGAATACATGAATAGCTCAAATAAACATGATGCAGCACGATCATCTGTCTGTATTAATACAATGGGTTTCGATGCTAGTGAGAAACTATAGCAACAACTTAAAAGTCTCATGTCAAAAAAGGGAGCTGACCTAAGTACAGACTTCATTTTACTTTACACCAAATCTCCATTACCCTGATGAAAGAACAAAAGACATTACACATCATGACCAACACCTAACACTTCAAATATGATTTTTAAAATGTCATTGGGAACAAATTTGTCACCACTTGCAACTCAAATTGCACACCCAAATTTTCCCTCATAAAGGGGCCACGTATTCTTCCTCTGTTGGACATGACTCATCTACAGATTTCCTGTCTCAAATGCTAAGATGCTCTGCCACACACTCTCAAACACACAATTTCATCTCTGTCATCTGCACTTGCAAGTATGCTGCCCACCCATAAAACACCTCAAGGACTGTGGAGGACTTGCCCCATAACTCTTGGCCCTCTTTGTTTCCTACCAGTGGAGAAAGATCTTGCAGAATTTTAGTAGATTTGGATCTACCATGAAGAAAGGAGGCAGGGAAACCTGCAGATTATCCCTGCACATACATAAGGAGGTGCTGTTTACTCCCTCATTGCAGTGAAAAAACAGGAAATGCAGCAATGTGCAATTATCTCACTCAACTTTACGTTCCAAGCAAGTCACCTAGTCTGCATCTACAGAAAATGAGAAGATTTTTGTCTAAGAAACACAGGTGAGTCACTGCTTGGGAGTCCATCTCTCTCCACTGATGACAGACAAAACCTGTTATTCAGTTTAAATATGACATGATCTACAGGCAGATGAAATCAGGCAAGAAGAAGCCCACTTAAATGTCTGCCCTCTAGAGTGTGCATGAAATGGAATTGTATTATTTCCATAAAAAACAAAGCTAAACCTAGAAAACAGTGCATCCAAGTCCCCAGGCTCTGTGGATGTAGATAAATGAAGCTGTCAAAATTACATAGAAATAAAGCTGGAAGAAGCCAGTGACAAAGGATAGAATCTTTATGGAAATCTGGAACAGAATTCATTTGCCTAAAATTAGGTGTCTCATGCAGTTTAGAGACTTCAGAGCATTCCAGCCTGAATTCCAGCCTTTCAGAAAACTGTGAGTCTCCCAATAAACCTCTTCTGAGACAACTAAAGCCTTCTATATATGTACTACCTATAATTGGAGTTATATGCAGAGAAAGTAAGTAAGAAACAACCCACCATCAATTCCTTTATATTTATCTGATATCTAACTTGCAGATCACAGT
Source organism: Calyptomena viridis (assembly GCA_013390005.1). Taxonomy (NCBI): domain Eukaryota; kingdom Metazoa; phylum Chordata; class Aves; order Passeriformes; family Eurylaimidae; genus Calyptomena; species Calyptomena viridis. The sequence goes on from WEIV01024866.1 coordinate 231,376, forward strand.
GGCTTATTTTTAGTTCACATCCAATTAGGATTAAGATCATGCCAATCCACATTTCAGTACTTTTACTGACATACAGCATGGTGACTCCATGTCCCTGTTTTTGCAAGGTGCTGAGGGGTACTTTGCTCCTTGTTAGCTCAGACAGGTGTGCAGTGCTTGTAAATCACCTGGCTTGGCTGGAAATGCTTACTAAAAACGGCTGGTTACAAACTGTCTCTAGGAAGGGTTATGCCTGGGTCATCTGTGTGTTACGAGCAGAACAGCTATAGTTTGTGTGCTGGTTTCCAGGCTGTTGAATTAAGGTAGTCTTGTCATTATTACTTAGATTCAGAGAGCAGCACATATTCCTAGATATTATACACTTGACTGACACCTTTTGGGGGGGATACTACCTACATTCTTGAGCTTGCTGAGGCTTGAGCTAAACTGGTATTGGGAAGCTGTGGATTAGGATGGGTGCTCTCTGTGCTTACTAGAACAGGAACAGACTATCAGGAAAGATAGTAAGCTCTTTATGACAGTAAGCTCTCTGTGCTTACTAGAACAGGAGCAGACTTACTCCAGAGCAGACTATCAGGAAAGCTTTTAAACAGCATCCACTTTACTCCTAAAGTGCTTTCATCACTAAGAAAAGCATAAAGTTCTATATCACCATGAAAATAATAAAAAAAGGTATCAAGACATAGCCTATTTCTATGTTTGTACTTCACTCATGTGTCAGGGTCAGACACAGTCCTATTTTCAAGTGGATATGTTTTTCTTCCCCTGACTTTCCCACCCAATATACCTACTTGGACCACATCTTATCTATTTTCAACTATGAAACACTGACATTAGTCGTATTTGGTCAGCCTTAAACAGATCTATGTGTGACTCAAAGTTAGTAATGCCAAAATGAAGCCTTGATAAAATGTCAAACATATTTTCAAAGCAGAAAAAAAAAAAAGCTCTGCAATGTCATAGCATGGGCTACTCCTACCGAATTCCTGAAGTGATAGCAGAAGTAATTCAACACATGCAAACAAGCTTTACAATCTCACAAAGTCGTACCGTGTCAGAGATTGTCCACTCTAGGGACAATCAGGACAGATCTACATAGTCCAAGAATCATTAGGTGAAGAGGATTTAGTAATATATAGATATTTGTTTGCCTGACTACTCCTCTAAATTCCTGCTCATGGTTATTAAGACCTTCCTGAGTCTGGCACTAATATGGATCATTCTGCAAGTTCTCCATACTTACATCTATCATGATGCATAACCTTCACAAGAGCAAATCAAGAATTATAATAGGGAACATCACAATTTCATAATTTGTGTTCATTCCTCCAGAACAAGTTGTCTCAATTTTAAGTTGTATCTGAACCAGTAATAACATCGTTCATTTCACACATAAACTGCACAAATACCTTGCTCTCCATGCTCAGATGAATTATCCTCTATTAACTCTCTCTTTGGATGTTAAAGAAACTGAATAGGAAAGTACTACTGTACTCAGCACTGACGAGTTGACACTGAATCCTGTGTTCCATTCTGGGCCCCTCACTACAAGAAGGACTTAGAGGTGCTGGAGTGTGTCCAGAGAAGGACAACAGAGCTGATGAACCGTCTGGAACACAAATCTTATTAGGAGTGGCTGAGGGAGATGGGGTTCTTTAGCTTGGAGAAAAGGAGGCTCCAGGGGACCTTATTACTTTCTACAATTACCTGAAAGAAGGCTGTAGTGAGGTGGGGGTCAGCTTCCTCTCACGGTAACAAGTGACGCGACAAGAGGAAATGGCCTCAAGTTGCACCAGAGGAGGTTTAAATTCGATATTTTGAAATTTTCTTCACTGAAAGAGTTGTCAAGCACTGCAACAGGCTGCCCAGAGAAGGTGGTAGAGTCACCATCCCCAGAAGTATTTTTAAAAGATGTAGATGTGGCACTGAGGGACATGGTTCAGTGGTGGACTTGGCAGTACTGCGTTAATAATTGCACTTGATGATTTTTTCCAAGTGAAATGATTCTATGATTTAGCAATACAAAGAGAAGAGTTAGCTTTAAAAGGTGTACAAAGGCTTTTTGATTACTAGAAACTGAGCTGATGTATTTTCAACAAAAAGAACACTATCCAGTTCCAGATCAAAAGCCTTTCTGAAATCAATATAATTGTTTGAGTGACATAGGAAAGACTAGTATGGCATTAATCACAACGTGTCTTGTACCAGGAAGGGGAAAAATACAATGGGTTTGTTCCCCCGTATCATAAAATGCAAGTATTTTAATCTAAAGTTACTACAAAAGATGTCACATTTCACCTAAGTTTCACCCTTAGACCATGAGTCAAGTAGGTTTTACCCACACAGTCTTTGGGCAAACATTCTCTTTCACAATCAAATTATATTTTAATACTGAGTAACAGATACTTAAGGTTTTTCCAGTATTTCAAAACTAGTAAGGTGACATCTTCATGTATAAAGCACAGAACTTTTCTAGATGTTAGTTATGCAGTAACTTAATATTCCTTGATAATTCCTTCCTAAATACCTATTTTTCTAGCTTTCTTTTTAAACTCTGTTAGCCAACAGAAAAAGCACCAAAGAGTGTTTTTGCACCAAAAAGTCTTTGTCTGAAGGCATAGCAGCTGTATAAAACACCATTTTCCCCCATCATAGGCAAAATAGAGGAGCTTTGCTAGCATGAGAATGAAAGGGAGAAGGCAGCATGAAAGCATAAAGCTAAGCCACAGGCATCAAGATCCATTGCAGGTACTCCAAAAATATTAGCAGAAGGGAAAAAAAAAATCAAACAAAAAACCAACCAAACAAACAAAACAAAAAACTCCACAAACAAACAAAAAATCACAAATCCAAAAGAAAGAAAGCAGCTCGGAGCTATTTTTACACTTTGCTATTGAATTTTATAGCAGATGAAAAACTGGGAAAGCTTGTACTTTCACATACTGTATGCATAGCCATAAGTGAACATTATCACAGATAGATACGCAGCAGAGAGACACAAAGTGACCACAATGTGACAGAAGGAAACAAAACCTCCCTTGATCTCATTGTGTCAGGTGACTGCTGCAGGAAACCTCTCCTTTGAAGTACAGAAAGTCGAGATACCCTGAGCACAAACCCTGAGTGAAGCCTGTCTCAGGCTTACTCTGCCTTTGAAAGTCCACCTGCTGGGCCGGCACCCTGTGTTACATCAGCCAGAGAGAAGGCAGAGGGACTGCACAAGGCACTCTGCAAATCCCACCCTCACCATCAGAGGTTGTGCAAACACGGGCAAACACCTTCAGAAGGGACTCATCTCACCCCATTTTTGTCATCACCCACATCTGAGCACTTCTCACACAGAGCAGAGGGGAATGCCTCCAGGCCACAATTCACTCAAGCCATTTTTAACACCCAGACAAGAGTGAGACGAAAAGTTCCCGCTCCTCTACACTCACCACACAGACAGGCTGGCACGACCACTGGAGTCAACATCCTGTCCAAATAAACTAAAGCACCAAGAGACAAGTGGGCTGGGAAAGCAGTTTGAAGTCTCCTGAGATGCAAACAGTCTCTGAAAATATAAAGGTCATCTGGAAAAGAATTAAGCGGCATTTGACTTTGAGAAGCAATGGGAGATGAGATAAAAATAGCTTTATTTCTGACAACAAGTGCTTCTGAGACACTTGATGTGTTTAATCATTTTCCGTTACCTCTGACAGAAAAGATTAATTACGGAACTGCACAAAGATAGTTCAAGGAATGTTGTGACCCATGTGAATATTAAAGATATGAGAGATTCTTAAACAGACTACAAAAAGAAGATAAAAGTATGGAGCAGTACTCTTGAGTGATTTAAAGCTTAGAGACAATCTTGCAGTACTGAAGCAAACTAAAATAGTCCCTGATAAAAGACTTGGAATCTGGGACACAATGCTTAGTCAGTATTTATGAGAAGACCAAGATATAATCATTGCTATCAAAATTGCTTTGGGTGTGCTGAAGCTACATAAACATACAAAAACTCCAGTACTGAGACTGACCTGCAAAGTCCTCTACCAGAGCATGAACCTCTTGGAGGACAAGCCAGGCTCCAAGCACGATGACATATTCAAATACACAAAATATAGATGCAAGGGAAGAATAGACATATATAGAATATAGATAACATGAAGAACTTAGTTATCATCTACAAAAGCAAGCACACAGAACTGCACAAGCAGTAGTAAACAGCACAAACCAAGACAATAATACAACTGATGCCTTCAGATTTCTTTATATATACTTTATATTTCTGGATTTTAGCATATCTGCATGGTTTCTCACACTTACGATGGTAGAAAGCCTCTTTCATGACAAGATATGGGGTAGACAAAGCAAGCAAGATAGAAGGCCCAAAGCCCCCTGGAGAAGCTCCAAAGGGCAGACCTGGGGGGCAGGATGGGGGATGAGTGATTTCGGGATTGGATGTATCCATTAGATATGATAATTGATTAGTATTGAAAAAGGGGTACTGGTGCTATGGTGGGCTTTGTGGACCTGGAAGCTTCCACAGACCAGCTCTTTATCCTAGTTGGGAAAGTTTTTCTCTCTTTTTAGGCATCACCACTGTGCAAGTGATAATTGTCAGACAATGTGCTTAACAAAAAGGATGAAAAAAGCACCACAACTTTAGAAAAACTCTTAATGGGAATAATGGTAACAGTTGTGGCAACTGAATATATCATTACCCCAAAAAACAAATGTAACATGAATGGATTTTAAGCCACATTCTGGTTGGAGAGAAAGTACATGGTGCTAGAATCAGCAGTGAGCGAAAAAGTTAAGCATAAAACTCATATAAAACTGATACATAAAAAACATACGTAGAATATATAAAACTGATAAAGCAATGCCTATTCAGAGCACTGAGAGTAAATGGATGCTAAAACCTGAAATACACAGTATTTGTAATAGTACTGTCAAGGAGAAGGCATCCATTATGACTCCAAACTTTCGGTTTTATGAAGGTTTGTACAAACTGGATGGAGAGGCAAAAACCAGCTAAGGAAGAAATAGAGAACTAACTGCAGGAAGCTTTCAACAACAACAAAACACAGCTTCAGAAGCCAAAAGCCCCAGAGTTCACAACTCTCCCCTGCACTAAGGCAGAAACCAAATGAGAAGACTGTTGCCCTCCAAAGCAATAGTGAGGAGAAAACCAAAGCATATGTAACCTTTAGTGACATCAGTCTTAAAAAGAGGAAACTACTTCTGGTTAAATGCAGAATCAAGATAACTAAATAAATATCTAAAAGGCAAATGTTTCGAATACCTTTAAGGGTAAAAATTCTGCAAGAGGTGCCTAATGTCAAGAATTTTACCTGTTTTTCTGGTAGATGCACAAAGGAAAGCCAAATCCTCATCTGTGCCTATACACCCCCTCAACATACCACTTGGAAATGCTCTCTCTATGCCATTGTAGAACTACGTTTGCTAACCCTGGTGTTTCACAGGAGAAATAACATATTTCTGGTGGTGTAGAGGAAACACACAAAGCAAATTGCTTTGAAAAGTCTGAGTGGTTGGCAGAAACTAAACAAAAAAGAAAGGGCAATGAAACAAAATAGTGTGTTAGAAAGATAAAATTTGTTAGCAAGAAATAGAGGTTAACATAAATAAGATTAAATTCCATCAATATACATTCTATCAATATGTACTCGACAGACAAGTAAGTGACAAAAAGATTTCAGCTTGCTGGGCCTAATCTAACTAGTTAAACCACCAGCCCAGCTTGGAAAGATGTTGAAGACAACCTATAATTTTGGGAGAAAATTACAGAATATATTGCTCAGGTTACTCATTACCACTATCCCTGCATTCAAAGTACCTAAAGTAAAGGCCTGATGCTGTGGTGCTAATAATTAACTCCAAATCTTATCCTGGTCACACCACTAGATTAAAATGAATTGACCCAACTGCTAATGGAGATGTACTGGAACATTTTGTGTGCAACTTAATGCTGAGAGTCTCCCAGGAGAAAGGCAGAAAGAAATCCCTGGCATACCATTATTACAAGAATATCAAATGATATTCTTGGATTTGGCAAATCCATGTTTGTAGAGTTGGGAAAGGCTGACAGAGTGGCAGTCAGATATTATTCCTGACGTACATGAACATGCTGCCCTGAAAGCTTCAGAAACTCATCTAGACATAAATGGGTAGAGGCTTTTACCCAACTAGAGTCTCAAAAGAAATTAGACTGCAGGAGTATTTATGGCAAAGTATTTATGAGTCCTGACCATGAGCCACAGAAGCAGTAAAAATATTCCCAAACCTCAGAAAAAAGCTTAATGGAATAACAAATAATTGCATGAAGATCAGACATTTCTGATGTTCCAATCTGGCCTATCATAAAAGCAGACAGCAGGATTTACTGGATAATGGTTGAGTTTTGAGTAATTAATTCTGTTATACCATAAACCACACCTGTCGTAGCAAAAAATGCCAGAATCTGGCAGAACAGATTTAGCATATGCTGTCTTTGTGATTTTGTTAGCAGGGCAAGGCAGGGAAGAATCTCCCCCTACATCTACAGGGCAGCAATACCACATTACATGCATCTACCACCCAAGGATTTCATCATGCTCTAGATTTATGCAAACTTCCTATCATCTAAACATGGAAAAATTTATCAGAGGCTGATCAAATCCACGTAATTTCATGAATAGATAATGTATTAACCTACACCAACACCAGTGAAAGCGTGAGTTTAACAAATGGAAGCCATAACTTTGGTAGTACAATTCTAAGTCAATTGACGAACAGGTCAAGTGCTACATGAAAGAGAAAAGTATTTAGGAATAGAATAATCACTTTATTAACAACAACAAAAATTATTAAGACATTCTTTGCTCTACAAGTTCACATAAGCTCAAATCTCCTGAGTTTTATTCTTCCCCAGGACTCTATATCCACGTTTGCAGATATGATTAAGCCTTTACCCAAGATGTTAAAGGAGGTGCAACAATGGGAGTTGACATCAGCACAAAACCTGACATCATCAGCATTCAAAAAGGCTGGCATAGGTAGCCACATTGCAGATGGTGTTCAACATGGCCCCTTCATTTGCATTGTTACCCCATCCAGAAGCAGCAGAGGTTATGTTATCACAAAACCAAAGGAAGTCAGTCAGTTCACTGTACACAAAGGAGCATGTGGTGCTATTGGGAGACTTAACACAGTGACTCAGAAATTACAGAATGGGTAAAAGGTGTAATTACCAAGCTTGGCATTTTCAAGAGCATCAATGGTGTGAGCTCAGCAGAAGAGTGCTCTACAATAGGTAGTATATGAGCATATCATACCAATTTGTTCAAAAGAAAAGTCACTTCAAAGAGTCCAGAACAAGAGAAAGGTAGCTTCTCATGGGAGATGATATTAAGCAATCACTACACAATCATTTAATGTATACTACAGTAAATGTTTCTACAATTTAAAATAGACCCTCTCCCTTTTCAGCACCTGAAGATATCAGCTCCATGGCTGCAAATATAGAATAACATGTCTTTTATCAATCTGATAACAAAAGAGTAGTTGCTGCAGTACCCAGGTATGTCACTATAAGGTAATGACAATTAGAAGTATGAGAACACCACAATAGTGGTGGTTTGACTGGGTGCTATGCACCAAATGGCTTCAGAAGGTATTTCTGGATAAATGTGCTGGTGGATAACTTTTCACACTGTGAGTTCCTCTGTGAGAAAAAAATAGCCACTGGACAGTATCAGTAAAGGAACTGGAAGAAGTCTCCACCAGTGGAGGGTACCAATGAGTAATACAGAGGCATTTCATTCTACATAGTTGGCATAGGAATTATAAGCTTTGTCAACGTATATGCAACCAATGTGTTAGAAGTTGTTGCAGATCACAGACCACAGCAGCCCTAAATGAATGAGGATCAAACAAAACTAATGAAACCAATGAGGTTAGCAGCATTGTTTAACAACTGCAAAAACTTCAGTTTGTCAGACAGACAACAGCATCTAACAAGACTCTGGTGTTTTGCATGAGGTAAAGCTGAGCACAATTAAGCAGTCAAAACAAAATTACTGCATCCGTACTCTGTGCTTTAATATGGGCAAATACAATTCAGAATGGAGGGGACTTGCTTGAAGGGATGGCTACAAGATTCTTTTTTAAACTAAACATTTGGATTGTTCATGCCCAAATCTAGTTCAGTTCCTGACACTGAAGTTTACTCTGCTGTCAGCTTTGCTGTTAAGTTTAACAATTGTGAGGTTAGAACTGTGCATCAGTGACAACAGGCTATGGACTAAGATGGAAAGTTCAAGCCAGCTCTCTAGATGGATGCAAAAAGCAACGCATCATGATAAGCAACGTAAATGTGAAGATACCAGTTTTCAATCTTTAGACAACTGTTCAGATAACAATTTGACCAGATATGAATATGGAATTCTGCCTCATTTTTCTAATGAGTCTGCAATTGTTTATGTCAGATCCAGCTGTGTTTGCATGCATACCAAATATAAAGCAACCACTACAAACTATCTCACTGTGCATGACCTAACTGAAATGTTCTGGCTTGTGTACATGTAATAGAACCGACTGAAGTGTGTGATTTCAATTATACACCTTTACAAGGAATGCTCAAGTCACAAAAATCACTGAAACTGTGCAGTAAATTAACTTTAATCCTGTAACTTTTGAAGTAGCTTTTGTGTGATAGTTGCAGATACTAAAGCATTCAACTGTAATATCTGAAGTCTAGTTGGTTGTAAAACAAACCACAAAAGCAGTGATTACAGTGTGCTGCAACAGCAAACAACTGCTCACAAACAACAGCAATAGAGAAGGCAGGGTGTCACTCTTAATGGGAATCTCTTGTGTGGTTCCCTTCACTGCAGGAATTTCGAATTTGGTTCTATATCCTGTATACTTTTATACTTAATAATTTTCAAAAAGTAGAAGAGTATTAAGGGCTGAGCGAATTGAAGAATAGCTATGCCCTAGAACAAAATTTGGACTGCTCTCAGACCTAGACGTTATCATGACATTATATGAGGTAAGAAAGAGCTAATAGCTCCAAGAACTACTGCTTGGTCCTGAAACATAGAAACCATAGGAAGATTCACAACATTGCTAGATTCAGGAGTAATAGCTCACAATTTATGGACTACAAAAAGAGAAGATTATAGCACAATAAATACAGTATTGCTATTGCTAGTACCAAGCTATGGGATTTATATGAACTTTATTTTGATTCAGCAGTTATGACTTAGCGGTATCTGCTTTGGGTGACCTGTGCCTTCTGGACTGGCAATTGGAGGCAAGACAGGATACTCTAAGCTTCTCAAATAGTACATGCTTGTCAATGTGTGCAACTTTTTTAGCCCTAGTGGCTTCTAAAGAGGAAGCCTTGTGATTGTATGAAGCTACAACTCTGAGAAGGATATATACCCTGGAACATTACATAAGACTGAATCAAAATCCTGGAAAGATTTGGCGAAACCAAGAGGACCTAAGCTGTATTTTTTCACTCCAGACATCTTGCACCAGCAACAATCCCTGAAAGACTGACATGGTGAATCATAGGACCATGCAGATGGACAAGGCAAGTAGAACTGAATGACTCATAACTCAATGGTCTTGATGCCTCATCTGTCTGCCCAACTTTGCAATAGCACAGTGAACCATAAGGCTAACTGACAAGTTTTAATTACTACAATGGTTATTANAGAAGAGGAAAGAGAAATTCCAGTGCAGGGGAATATGCGGGGAAAAAAGACTAATTGTGGGAAGAGAAACTCTTGGGGTATCACATTTTTAAAGATTCAAGAAAGAGATTAACAACTTTAGTCAGGAGATGGACAGACAAAATGGGGCATCCAATTTTACAAATTGGATGCAAACAAATTTTGAATCTTTGTATTTCTTCAGGGGCAAGGATGATTTATGTGTATTTATCCAGTCTTTTCTACAAGCTTTTGGCTACACTGCAGTCACAGATTAAACTGGATTCAATTTATATCTCCTTTGATTCAGGAAATACATTTAGAAGCTCATCCAAAATGTGCTGAAACCATGAAAATACACTTTGGAGGTATGAATAAGTCTCTTTATGTCTGTTACTAAATGCATGTTTAACGGTAGATATAAAATTGCTTTACTACAAAGATGAGTGTTAACACAAAAGTGTACACATAAAAGTTTTCCTGCATTACTCTTGTAGCCTGCAAGCAGAATAAAAAACACCATTTGAGTTAAAACTTGGACTCTCGTAGAAGAGAAAATTGCAACAAACACAAAGCTTTTAAAATTAAATATCTAATTCTTACTTTATAAACACTATCTTAATTTTTTTTATCTGTAGACATTAAATCACAGTAAAAGTCCTAAAGCTGTTTTTATCCTTAGAGAAATTAGAAAAAAAAAATCAAACCAGTGATTGTTTAGTCTAAGCCACACAGAAGGGGGCATGTGTTAGTTAATACATATGGCTGCAAATGCTAATTAGCTACTCTTCTTTCAGCAATCCTTGTTTCAGTTTCTAGCTTTCACTACCATAGACACTTTCTAACCAGAATTCACATCATATTAACAGACTGAGGTATTCATAAATATTTTGTCAACTGGACAAATTTTAAACATGCTTACCACAGTTTAGACTTTACTCTGGNGGCTAACTGACAAGTTTTAATTACTACAATGGTTATTAACAGCCGTAATTATTCCTTTATGTTATTGCTTCCACTGAGCTAGGCTATGAAAGGAAGATCTGGGAAACTGTAGGAGGAATTCGAGCCAGTTACTCAGCAAAGGCACATCTCATCAGTGAGGATGCAGTCACTGGAGGAAGCAGACTTTCATCTCACATATTTATTTTGAGGAATCATNTCTTTATGTCTGTTACTAAATGCATGTTTAACGGTAGATATAAAATTGCTTTACTACAAAGATGAGTGTTAACACAAAAGTGTACACATAAAAGTTTTCCTGCATTACTCTTGTAGCCTGCAAGCAGAAT
>WEIV01024866.1:242857-260497 GCA_013390005.1 Calyptomena viridis
CACAGTTTAGACTTTACTCTGGCAGTGTAATGAGCACTTCTGGATGCCTAGGATGTATTTTTTTTTAATACCAACTTAACATGTTTCAGGCTTCCTTAACCAGTTCTTTGCCAGTGCACTGTTCACATTGTCTTTTGCAGAGAAAACAGCTGTCTCTTGAAGAAGAGACAGTAACTTTGATATTGGGCTTTCTTTACATAAGAAACCTACAAAGATTATTTTCCCTTTGGCTAACATTGCTGCAGAATGAAATTTTTAAAATAAAAGTGTCTGAGTCAAAGGAACTGGCACATGTTATCTTTTGTCTACTATATCAAAGTGCAAAACTAAACTTCAAATTGCTCTAGAACAAAGTATAAAGCCAGTGATGTCAAGACAATCATATATATATGAATGAGAGTCATCACTGAACTATGAATGTAAAAAGTGAAGTACCTGTATATCTACCTTTTTTCTTTCCTACTGATTCCAGACATGACTATAAACACTTGCCCTCCTCCCCCACCCTTGGCTATTTTAAATATAGATTAAAAACTATAAGGACAAATTAAAACTCTTACACATCAGTTAACTCACGACTTCAGGTACAATTTTTCAGCAATTTGTTTTGGGCTGGCATTTATTTCTGTATAACCATGTTTTTGGAAATTCTGCCAGCACAATGTAATATGTAAATATGCTATCAAAGTAAAAAAAAAACATTTTCAATTATTTAAAGCAAACAGATTCTGGGATAAAGCCCAGCTCTTAGATCAAAATGTACTAGAACAACAGATATGCAAGTTCACAGCAGCACTCATCTTCCTTTGTCCAGCTATATACATATATATATATATATGTCACAAAGTAGCACTGTTCTGCTTCAGTTCTCATGAGGGCAGGTATGTTGGCAATTGTCAGGAGGCTACTTACAATTATGGTAATTAGCTTAATAACAGTGAGAGAGATCCCTCCCATTTAAATATTGACTGTTTTAAAGGAAGGCAGTCGGAAGTAAAAAGTCTGAAGAGATGCCACATTTCTAAGTAACTGACAAAGATACAGGTATAGCAGAAACTTCCAACATATTTCATTAAGACAACCACCAAAACAACCTCAGAGCTAGAGAAGTTTTTGTAAACTAGCTCAGTGTTTCTTACAGCCCCAATCCCAGACACCAGATGATCAGAGACATCTCAGTCTTAAATACAAGAGGACAGGAAAGCAATAAATCCAGTGTCTGATTTTTTTTTTAAATACTCTCTTCAGTTTTTAGACCAGTGCAATCGCATGTAAGCAGTCAGAAGGCTTACGTATATTCTGGATTTTTTAGTTGGAAAAGGAGAGTAAGTGTACCACTGTGCCTAATATTATTATAATACATAGTTGGTTAATTTCCATACATAGTACCTAAATCTACTTTTGCAAAAAGTAGAGCAGAGGACCCAATATCTATAATAACCCATGGACCAGAAGGTGATTAGCAGCTGAATTACACTAGCAGTGCTCCTTCAGAGCAATTTCCAGGTTACCTTCACCCCAAACCAATCCAGCTGGGTACTCCAAAACTACTTCAGGTTACAAACCATAGTACAGCAATTTACATTTTTTAACACTTCAAACAGGAAAACAATCTTTGACCTTGGGAGATTCCACATGGTGCAATGAGAGCTGCCAGCCCTTTTATCCTAGAGAAAAAAGTTTTTCTTAGCCACAGCTACGCCAACACAACCTTCAGTGGGTATGTAGTTCAAAGAATATTGAAAAAATGGTTCTAAGACAGGATACATTAAATCAGGATGATGCTTTAGATACTAAAAAATTCACAGATTTACAGTTACATGGAATCATGGTTCAATCAATGAGAAAGCAGAGAAGTGGGCAGTCCAGTAATTAACTATTTGCCCAAACACCAACAAAAATGGCCTGAATTAGGGTGTGAAGGGCTTGAAGAGCCAGGTGGTTTCACTCAGATGAAGGAAGGGAGGGAGGAAGATAGGCAGGAAGGAAGGAAGAAGGGGAAGAAGTAGAAAAGATCACATTGCATTAACTGAACTTTTCACTGGATGCTCTCTTACACATGAATACTCCTAAAGAAGATACTCTGTATGAGACACATACATTTGTTCTTACTGTCTTATTGGGAGGAAAAACAATCTCTGTAAAAATGAGGACTTGGGAAAAACTAAGGCTCCAACTCTAGCAATCAAAACTCACTTTTCTCATATTACTGAGAGGCAAGAAAGCAGACACGTTGGAAAGAAATACTGAAGCAACAGCAGGGATTTCATGTACCTACTTGGAAGCATAAAATAATTCAAGAGTATTAGGATAGGATTTATAGTCAAGTACAGTAGATACATTAGATGTTTATTTCCAGCTGAGCCACTGGACACATTTGGTAATACAGAGACAGAACGTAAGGACAAAAGGGATCCTCCTCTGGGTCATATCAACAGTCCATTCGGTCCAGTCCCATCTCTGATAGCAACAGGACAAGATGCTATCTTAAGACAGTAAGTGAGACCAGTTACTTTCTGAGATTTAGCCTTCCATTTCCCAGACTTCCACACTGTTCTCCTGAGGCTCTTTGAGGTACATTCCTGTGTTTTGTTCAGTATCTGCCTATAGACACACTGTTCACATATTTTCCTACTACCTTTTTGAGTCTGATGGTCCAGCCTACTTCCATAACCTGTCATGGCAATAAATTCCCAAAGTTCATAATCCACTATGTAAAAGGGACTGAACTGTTTGCTCCAGGTTTCTTTTATACTCCAGGGAGAGAAACAGGAACTTCTAGATTGCAATTTATTTTACCCTAATGTAGATGTGTTGGAATTCTCATGCCTTAGAAGTCTCCCACTGAGCACACAGGGAGCACACAGGGAGCACACATAGTTTGCATGTGTATACAATGCAAATATCTAAAGTAGAGTGAGAGGACCCACAGCCTTTAAGTCTTTAATTGGTCCTTCCAATCCAAAGTATATCGTTTTGCACATTTTAAATATGCTTAATAGATACATATTAAGTACATATTAATAGATACATATTAAGTGCTACTCTGAGTGTGCTGCCTCCATAATCCCTCCTTTCAGGGACAACTGCAGCAGGAGAAAAACAGAAATGAAATCTGAGGCCTTTCACAAGCCTGATCTACTGTAGACCTGGAGTTTGTCCTGCTAATTGTCAAGCTCCTACAAGATTATATTTTCATTGTGCACCCAATAAAGGATTTCACATAAAAGTATGAAACATCCTGGGTTAAGCACTAGAAAGCCTTTGTTAAATGATACAGTATTAGAGGAGACAGTGGTGAGTGATATTACCATGTTGTAAAAATCTGACTTCAGAGAGTTTTCGGAGACACACAAATACGGATATTGATCAGGCTATGTTTGATTTTAATCTAGACGGAAAGTTCTGTACTTTCCAAACTGTCTGATCCCTTGGTTTCATGGACCAAGGTACACCGATATTATCCTAGCATTGTAGCCTTGACATTTCTATAGTTGATATATTACTTGGTATTGTATTCAATGTTATTGCTTTGCCAACCAATCGAGTATCTTAGGTGGGCTTTTGGGCAAGGTCTCCTATCCAATGGGTTTGCTTATTTGTTATATAAGCACCTTAGAAAAAGACATAAAACCCTATGTTAAATAATAAACTTGTTCCTGACTTGCAACGCATTCTGAAGCCTGTGTCAATATGCATTGTGACCTTTCGGGGACCGTGCCCTAGGAACAATACACAAAAAACTACCTTACTAACAAAAAAAAAAGTAGTCCTTACCCTATTTATGATCCTGTGTCTACCATCTGCCAGTGATTAGGAAAACTGGATTATAAAATTAGAAAATGCCTCAAGGGCATCAGATTCAATCCCCTGCTTCTATGGGCATATATATGACACAATCCTATTTATAATCTGATCCAGATTCGCTTTAACATAGGCTAGGTATTTTGTTCACACTACTCTCTCTGGAAGACTAGTACTGAGTCACACTTCATGAATGGTTTTCTTTTTCCCTTGATTTTCAGGTGATATTTATTCATGTTCAGTCTAAACACTTTTGTTCTTGCATCAAAACTTTCCCTTGACTTAGTTATTCTCCTTCATTTATTTCTACATCTATTTATAGACAACAAGTATATTCTCTCCTAGTGTCTTGCTCAGGTAAATAAGCCCTGTTCTAGTAAGGTAATTCCTCATCTCTGCTGGAAACATCACCTGAAACAGACTAGAAACAAATGTGTCTTTGTCACAGCTGGATTCTGTTGGCATATGATAGTTATCCTGTGATCAGCAAGTTCCCATCTTATGGAAAAAAAATTTGAGTCTCTCTGTTCATCTGTTTATTATCTTGGTTATCCTTTGCACTGATGCTCTTTCCTCATATTTAGCTCATGCTCTAAATAATGCAATCCTAGCCTGTACCGAGGCATGGGAGTTAAAATACATTAAGAAGTTCAACCGCCCTTGAGCCTGATGCTTCTACTTTCAGTGCAACTTACTGTGATATTTGCTTTAGCAATTTTCTAGCTACTGCTGAAAATTCTATTCCTCCTCAACTAGAACAGTAATTCTCCATGTGCCACCATTTCAAAGGTTCTACTGAACATACAGATTACATTTATCATATCTTCTTTTTCTAGATAATCAATTATCACAGAAAGCTATCAGATGGGTCTAGTTGGACTTTGAT
Source organism: Calyptomena viridis (assembly GCA_013390005.1). NCBI lineage: Eukaryota > Metazoa > Chordata > Aves > Passeriformes > Eurylaimidae > Calyptomena > Calyptomena viridis. Next base: position 247,548 of record WEIV01024866.1, read on the forward strand.
ACTGGTTTCTGTATCTTCAACCACTTTGATAGTGGTTTCTGTCCATTTCACCTGTAGTTATTTATATTTATTTAACCCTCATCCTCATTAACCTCTCTTGTCTATGAATTCCTATACTCAACATGATCACCTTTCCGGATAGATCTGACAAAAAGCATTTTGGAAGTGCATTTTCTTTTAACTCAATCTTTCTCCCCACTACCTGATGGCTGTACGTCTTTCCTTATGCTACTTTTCCTTAGGTGGCTGGAGATATCTCTGTTTTGTTTTAAAATAATGAGGTTTTTTATTTTGAAGACTGAAGGCACATTTCAGATTTTTTGCTTATCGCAGCAAGTAAAGACCTATTGTATTACTCAAATTGAAATGAGGTTCAATAACTTCCTTGGAGAAAATATTGGAGTCCTAAAGGAAGGACACATCTTTTTTTTTTTCCAGACAGAGGAACAACTAGTATATGCAAACGCAAACCATATCAGTTCCAACTAGTGGGAAAAAGACTGTGTTAATTTCTTCACCCAGCCACCACCAGCCCCCACAGAGCACCCTTGTATGACCCTGGCGCCCACCACTTTAAATTACGTAGCTCTACGTCAAAGGATTGCAGTCAGCCAAGGACAGTTTAGTCCATGCCTTTACTCGCTAGTTGCAGTGTAGAGCCAAAGTACACACAGCTCCACCCTCAGTCAGCCCAGTGGACAACTGGCTCAGAGCTGGAGAACAAGTCCTAGCTGCTCTTCCCTCTGGGATCACCGGGAATGCTGCCAAACCACTTTAAGAGAAATATCTTGACGCTAAGCCACTTTTATAATGGTTAGTGGAAAGCCAGCTATTGCAAGGCCAAGCAGATGCCAAACTGTGTCTCAGAGCTGATGCAAACACTGCCTGGAAGACAGTACGATGATGACGTTTCTAAACTGTGGGGCAGGAGCAATTTTCCATGCTACAGCCTCCCTCAAATTAGCAAAATGCCCTGCTTCTAATAGCTGTAATTCAGGGTGGATGTGAACTCCAGGTACTTTAACATTGTTTTTTCAGCTGTTGGGCAAGTATCATTTGCTATTGATAATATTTGCAGGTTAAAGACTGTCCCAGTTGTATCCACAAATTATTTCCATGTTATACACAAAGGTGAATGTGGGGACTCTGCAGGCTCTAATCTCCATCCAGCTTTCCCGTTAGCACCATGAAGCGGAGCTCAAGAGCTAGTGGCCAACTGACAACAAAACAGATTATTCTGTACTGGCTGGGTCCACCCTTGGTTAGGCACACTGGTTTTCCTTGCATGCTCTCCTGTGTCCTCCATTTAGATGAGATAAGCTGACTAAAAAAAATTACTTGTATATTTCACAGACTACTCTTCAGTTAAACCATCTCTTTTCACAATCAACACAACAAAGATTTTTCACCGAGAACAGGTGAAAAACATCTGTATCCAAACTACCATGTTATGCTACAGTTGCAATAATCTACATTTTTTCAGCATTTACATCAGTAGTGTCATTCCACCAGTGCAGTGGTTTCATTGACCACGCTCCAGAATGACACCTACTGCCTGTCTTCTGGACATATTCTAGCCTTTTAAGATTTTGAGACACAAAACTGAGACTCTCGGCTGCTGCTTCTCAAACCTATGCACAGTTACTGAACAAAACAAGAGTGAATTATTCAGTGGTGGGATCAATAATTAATCTTACCAGAAACATAATTTGGGAACTGAGAAAGTACTATTTTCTTACTATTGTAGGAGAATAATAGCAGAACATAGGAATCACTGCAATGGGTGAGGCTGTCCAACCCATCTCATTATTGTTGAAGCAGTTCCAGAATAAGGTGGTACATGGAAAAATCTCCAGCTTATTGCAACAGTTGCTCAAAAAATCTGGAATTGCTTTATTACATAACAAAAAACTGAGTCTGCCTGGCAGCTTGTCATGCTACTGTTTCTATCTTATGTCCCATGTCAGTGTTTGTGTCACAGTAAGACTCACTCTCTGAAAGTTAACCATTTATTACATATTTGACATATCAATTACCTCTCTTGTCTCTGTATACTTCCAGTATAACTTTTTGCCCCTAGATATTTAAATATCTCAGGCATTTCTATGTGGTCTTGGGTCCTTTCTCACACTTGAAACTTGCTGCTACAATGTTTGATTGACCCTTTCCTATTCCTCTCTCTCTTTGTAGTTCATACTCACTTCATTCCCCAGAAGCACTCGCACAAAGTGAACAATCCCTCAGCAAAACATGGAAAGGAGATATACCAAACATGGAGCTGAGTTGCCTGCAATATTGTAGCAAGCTTTTAGCCCCAAGTGCTACACGGTAGTATCTAATATCTGCCGCCTCCTGGAGAAGAGAAGGCTCCAAAGAGACATTTTAGCACCTTCCAGTGCCTAAAAGGGGCCTACGGGAAAGTTGGAGAGGGACTTTTCACAAGGGCATGTAGAGATTGGACAAGGGGGAATGGCTTTAACCTGAAAGAGGGCAGGTTTAGATTCGATATTCGGAAGAAATTCTTCACTATGAAGGTGGTGAGGCACTGGAACAGGTTGCCCAGGGAAGCTGTAGATGCCCCATCCCTTGAAGTGCTCTAGGCAAGCCCAGACAGGGCTCTGAGAAACCTGATCTAGTGGAAGGTGACCTTGCCCATGTGTAGAAGTATAGAAAATAATTTGTGGACCTTCTGACTTTTGTCATTCCCTTTTGACCATAAGCATCTACAAATCTTGGGTGTTCTCCTCCCCTTAAGGGCGAGATGCCACATCATGGCAGTGGGATTGGAACTAGATGATCCTTAAGGTCCCTTCTAACACAAACCGTCCGATTCTGTGATTCTGTCATTCTATGTTCATGGCATTATGAGCCAAAAAGCAAATCCTAAGATATTTAACACAAGAAAAAAATGCCAAATGCTCCAGATGTCATAGTGAGCCATAGGAATAAATCAGAAAAAAGCAAAGATATTATCACAATCCTAAACCCTTGCAACAGAAGACAATTATTTAGGCAAAATGCCTTAATGATTGTGGGAGCCTGGCCATGCCATGGAGAAAGGGAAAAGATACCTAACAAGAAACATCACTGTTCCTTGACAATTTAAATTGTCTCCTGACCACCAGTCAAGAGCCCACAAAACTGGATCCCACAGGTTGGCATCAGTATGTCATCCAGACCTACATTCATCCCCTGTGGTTTCTACAAACCTATTCCAAATTACCAGTAACACTGGAAGCATTACATTCTCCAGAAGAATCCAACCTGGGTAAAGTGGGATCTGACTGATGCGGTTTAGAGTTCTCGCCTTTCTTGGCCTAGTGTTACAATGCTCTTTCTATAACCATTTCACCACCAACCAATTTTGAACCATTACCCTAAACTGAGATGTGGGAAAAGGCTGTTTCTGAGCTGCCCTGTGCTACAGTTTGTTGATTCTAATATTCAGAATCAGAATGACTGTGCCAATTTCATGCTGCTTTTATTAGAATTTTTCCCCCTTTTAAGTAACTGCCTCCTTCAAGTACCACTTTTTACCAGAAATAGGAAAGAGGAGCAGGATAAATGACTGAATAATTACAGTTTCACATAAAAGTGGCACAAACAACCCAGTTACAAATATGAGATACTGAGTAATCGCTACAGTGCAAGAATTCTGTCCTGACAGCTCTGTTTTATTTCTTTCATCAAAGAATAAAAAGCATCAATCTGCAGCTTCAATAAGTCAGTCATATTGCAGCAGGTTACACAGCAATTTCACAAGGGTAAACTGACCCAATTTGAAGCAGTGGGCACTCATCCAATGAAAGAATACAGAAGGCAGAGTGTGAAATGACTGACTCACTATATCAAAATGACATTTTTCAGTATCACATTAAAATGGAAAACGAAGACTTTCCACAGCAAAATAAAAATAAAATTATTGATTTTTATTCCCCCTAGTTCTCAACTTTTCCTGGAAAACTGAAGTTTCTCAAATATTTTTGTTTCAATGAATCAGCAAATTCCAGTTTCAGAGGTTTTAGATCTTTCTGACTTGCTCTAATTACATTATATTACTTTGTGAATTTGGGAGGTATTAGGAAGATTAAAAAAAAAAAAACAGCTGATATGACAGGGGAGTATGAAGAAAAAACGGATTTTTTGTTTTTTCCTAACAAGCATATAATTAAGATGCAAAACTGCAGCTGAATCATATTCCCACAGCTCTGTTCCCTGCCCTGTGCCATACACCCCAATATTCTCTTCTCATTCAAAACAAGAGACATGTTTATGGATGGGAAGGGAAGTAGGACAATAAACAGAGTTCAAGAGCTCCTTCAGTGTATTTCCAAGGTCTTACACTTCATATGCAGAGATGCTGCTTGAATATGGGAATACACGTTTTCTTCAACATAAGAGGAATACATCTGTTCAACTTGCTATTTTACTTAAGTGCTTGAAAGTGACAGAGTTCTCTAAAACACCAAAGGAAAATCAATTCTCCCTTATTTTCCTTAAGCTCCTTTGAGAAATCCAGACTTAATTTAGCATCCCTCCTTTCTTTTGCAGGCTGCTCACTGCTTGGTGGCACTGCTGGTGGTGATGTGGGGAGAGAAAGTGGACATAGCAAGGCATTGCAGATTTTTTGAATTAGGCCCCATCCTTGTGAAGCACAGTCTGTGATTTCCTTAAATCACCAGTCAGCTTCCTCAAAAAAAACAGATATGACACTTACGAAGAAAGAACAAACTGGGGAATGAGACATCCTTGGGACTCCAGGCCATCTCACTTCACATAAAGTTTAAATTTTGATGCCAAATATACACACAAAAAATGCGGTATTGTCCCATAAATCCAGCTCCTGCATTTCCACTCATGGTCGATCACTTCCACATTTCACCAGACCCTCATGCATTGTCTGTTTTCCTAATATTCCTCTTTCCTATCACTCCATGTTTTGTTATGACTCTTTCTGGCCTGGAATTTGCCTTCTGATGGCATATGTAACTGGTGATGGACATTCTGTTGTGGTGGCCCTTCTCTCCACAAATATCATTTGTACCCAAGTTAACACTGTAGTATGGAGGGAAAAGAAATGAAGAATTAAATAAGCCTCTTACAAAAAGTATGTCATCACTGTACAGCCAGGAGTCAGTTGGACTTCCTTTCAAACATGAAGTCAGAATTCTTGAATTGATTTTTAAGCAAAATAAATAAATAAAAAACATCAAAAAATAATCACTCAGCCTGACAGTGCAATATATTCCCAACCTACTTTCTCAAAAGAAAAGACATGCTGCATAATTCTACCATTTCCATATGTATTTGAGTTAAGGAACTATAATTAGAATATTTAATCAATAACTATGTTCAACAGTTCTATGCTTACAGCAAAAAATTATTTTATTTCTTAAAATGCTGAAAGTTAAACAAACAAATTGAGTAAACTTTTCCCTTAGCCCCGAAAAACAAGTGATCCAGTGGAGCTATTACATATTCAAGAGAACAAGAAAAAAGCTGACTGAGAAAAGGCATTGGAAAGTCACTGTGAACTCTTACCACAACATGTGACCAGCAGGTACAAGTCTATCCCCTTTTCCCACCCAACCATTTCATGTCTTTTCTAGAAGCAGGATCAAAACAAACAGATGCTACTGCCTTTCCAACTGTAAAACAAATAGCTTGTAAAATATAATCCCAGTGAGACCAACATTTTCCAGCCTTTAGCGAGGGCATTAACTGATTAACCTACAAAAGGATTCCTGGGTTGACTTTTGGACTCACAAAATTACAAGGCATTTCCATAGTATAATATTTCCTGGCCAATTTTAAACTATTCAGCTGTCTTTAGAGGTGTGCTAAGCTGACTAAAAAAGTCAAATCTCAGCTGTCAACATGAGACCTAAAGTGTAAGTAACAAAATTATCATGTGCAGACCAAAGTGACGGTCCCCTGGAAATGTGCATGGCTACCTGTCAGCTCACCTCCTTGCTGAAAAATATCTTGCAGGGTGTCTTGCAGCATTCCCCAGACTTTCAGCCTTCCAGGCTGGTCAGATCCTGAGATGTGCAAAAGCCCCTGTGCTTTCATCATGCAGATGTCACAGAGACCCAGCTGCCTGATGGCACAGGAATCACCTGTGGTTCCAGTCCCTTGGTTCCTATACTAACTCTTGTGAACAGCATCTGTAAAGACTTCAGTAACTGGGAGAATTTGGAATACGGGTTATTTTAGTTTGGTTGTCTTTTTTCAGAATCAAAACAAAGCTAACTTTAAATTTTTGCAGTTCTCTGTAACACAGAACGCTCTCTCTAACCAAACATACATAAAAATGAAGCAATATGAAGCAATACAAACGTGCTTCAAAGTGGCCAAATTCAGAGGTTCTTAAAATGCTTTTTCTTACTCCAGCATGCACGTCAAAGGACCTTCCCTGACAAATCTCCAGGGAGACATACCACAAACTTAACGGGCAGGGCTTCTTATGAGTGTTTTGTGCTATCAGATTTGACTCGAAGCTACCACAGCAAGCCAGAAGTTGCCATCACTAATACCCTAAACAGTTTACTGTCAATACAGATTGGATTTCATTTCTTTCACTGAACTACATTCTCAGATTTAAATCATGCCATATATCATTCTGAATTTATCATTATGAATTTGCAAGCAAAGAGGAAGAATACATGTTTACTGGTACTCTCACCTCCACTGCCACCAAAAGCATCAAGTCTCTTTTCTCAAACTGCTCTGGCTGTCCAAAAACAAGATTTTTGTTCCTACCATTTAAACTGAAAGGCCATTACAGCACCTCTTTCCTGCAAAGCCATCCGTGACTTCAAAGAGTCAATCCAAGTGTATTGATAATGAACTTTTATCTTTGTGTGTGTGTGTGTATATGGATCTATATTAACTTTGAATATTATTATATTATCTATATTAACTCTGAATTTTCATCCAGTCACTGATACTTATGTACAGGAGTATTTACAGAGAGCATCAGTGTGAATCTAATTCCTTCCCGTCCTTGGCATCATTTGTCTCCTATTCCTTCCATTTTACTGAAGGCTCCGGGTCCTCCTTGCCATGGCCAATATCACTTTCCCATTTTGTGCTTTGTGATTCTTCCTTCTTGACAACTCAGCTCTTTCTGCTTACACATTTTCTCTCAGGTGAAGTAATTCAGCTCTTCCTCCAGCAGCTAGTCTCTTCTTTCATGGTCATGTTCTATGAGTCACCTTCTCCGTGAGAGATCTGTCCAGTCTTCATTTTAGTAATTTCCTAAACATCCTGAGATGTTGTCCACAACCATACTCTTCTCTTCCATTCTTCTGATTTAGTGTAATATCAGCATTCACAGTTTTATCTGTGACACTCTTACATATGCTTTGGCAGGCAAATATGCAAGCGTAAGTAGTTTTTATTTAATATTAAAACCAGTAACACATATCCTATAATTGCTACAACCTATCACAGAATCCCAGAATGGCTTGGGTTGGAGGGAATCCTAAAGATCATGTAGTTCCAACCCTCCCTGCTGCAGTGTCCTGGTTTGGAACAAATATATTCAGAGGGATAAATCTTCTCTGATAAAAACAGGCTGCAGTTACCCTCTGCCACCAGGTTCGAGGAAAGAAATATTTCCTGGAAGGAAAGTGAAAGGANGAAGACAAATATGGGATATATCATAAAGTCACCCCAAGACATGCAAGCAGGGACACCTTCCACTAGATCAGGTTGCTCAGAGCCCCATCCAACCTGGCCTCAAAGAAAGAGTTCATAAATGTGAGGAACAAAGCTAAGATAATTACCCAAGACACTGATGGAGTTGTATTCTGATTTATTTTCTCCCAAATCAAGAGAGATCAGAACCTGACCTTCTAGAAGGTGGGTATGTGATGAATGAAACAACTTTCTTTTACCTGGCGAAGCATTTCTTCCTAACAGAAGACACTTTCGACAGAAAGGACTGTCTCTGCTTCCAACTTGCTGATGGTTGCGGAATAGAAGTTTCTACTTGACCTATCACGGGAAAAGCCCTAAGAGCTCCTAGCTTTCAATCTAAAGGGAAAGGTAGGCAATAAAAAATGGTGAACTATCTTGAACTAAAATATACATTTCACTCTGCAAAAACTAAAGCTAGGCTTTCTTTTCCAGGTCCCAAGTGCAGGTAGGAATTATGTCCATCAACCAACTACTTTCAAGTACCAGAAACTGCATAGAAACAAGGTGAAATGGAAACTGGAAAAGTTTGTCATACAAAGGACTGCATGGTAATGTGAGTTCTACCACACACGTCACTTTGGTTTCCTCAAACCTACAACAAATACGGGATCTCTTCTGTCTGAGGAAAGAGGTTGAAGGGGAAAATCAAGAATATCTCATACTTTGTGAGGCTTTATTAATGCACAATGAAACAGTATCAAGGAGCAGACAGCTTTACACTCATGGACCCAGTGAGACTTTATCAGATGTGAATTTTATGTTGCCAATCTAAATGCTCTTATCTGTATCAAACTGCTGTTGACCAGTAGTCATTATCTTTCCAGCACTGAGCAAAGCCCTGCCCAACATGAAAAGCGTGCTATTTCAAAAGGAAGCAAACTAGACTACCTTGGATAGGAACCAGAAATATCACCTAGGTACGTCCTGCAACAGTTGCTGCAACAATTAAAAATCAGGCATGTAGCACTTAAAATGAGCCATGAAAACACAGATTAGAGCTGCCAATAGAATTTAGCCCTGAAATTCACAGCTATAAAGCCACAACTATAAAGCATTAAAAACTTCATCACAAACGCAGGCCCTCAAGAAATTGTCATCCTCATAAAAAAACAGCAAAAGAGTTGAGGTGGGACTTAACATACCTAGGGGCTCAACCTGGTTTTCTTCCACACAGATAACACACAAATTCTGCTTCCATCCCACTTCAGTTACTTCAGTGCAGTCCTTCCAGGTCCTGCCTGTTGGGTTTTAATAAGATTTCCTGTAATCGCTAAAAAGCTTTTCAAGTTATAGAAACCCTACCCCTGAGGAAGGTCCACTCTTATTCTTCCATGATAACACTTTGTTCTCCTTGCTGTCCTGATATAACTAAAAATCAAAGTACTCTGTAAAGATAATAAACTGTTTTTTTTGTTACAGTGGAATATTTGAAAACAACAAGGAGAAAGTTACAAATACCATCTTTGGAACTAACTTCAATAAAATGTGCATCTTTGAAACTCTGCTTATCATATTTTAAAATGAAACTCATTTCATTTTTTTTCTTTTCATGATTAAAGCTTGAAAAAGATTCACTACAGTTTTTAGCATAATTTGTGAACATAGTACAACCTTCAGTAGCTGCTGGCACAGAAAACTGCAGCTTCGGATCTGAACTTGCACTATGTTTTGACTATATTTCCTTGTCCTCTCTGACATTCGAGATACCTGATTCCAATGATTAATGATTAGAATAATCACCACTGTAAATATATACTACCCAACCAATACTCAAAACCAAATCAGAACTACGTTCTTCTTTGAATCAGGTCTTAAGAAAGCAAGAACAGAAAAAAAATACTATTACTTAGAATTATTCCTCCTTTTATCTAAAAATTGTGTATGTCTTCATAAATACGATGAGCTGTGTTAATTTCAGTAAAATCCCAAATCACTCCATTTGCACTGAGTGAAAGTTTGAAGGCTGTCTGACTTGAAAGAAACAATACACACCAATAAAAGATCACTCTTCTATGCTGAAATTACTGATACTTTATTAGGTTTAGCACTGAAGGTCAACAAAAGAGTACTTACCTTTTGTTTTGGAAAGAGTTTTGGAATAGAAAACAGTCTGTTGCTATGTGACTGGTTTCCAGGCAGCAGTTCCACTCAGTTCTTTGGGGAAAGGACGTGTTCTTCTGTTTCTGCAAATGCTGTTTATAATGAGTAAATCCAAGTATGTTCAACTCAGACAACATACTGTGAACCATTAATGAAAAAATGCATTTGCATAAACCAGAACACAATACACTGACCTCTCTCAACTCCTATATGGAGAAATAGATGCATATACATGACAGATCACTGGCATTACATTTTCTGGTGTTGACTCAAGAGAATGTCAACTTTTATGAAATATACTTGATCCATTCAATTTATTTTGTGAATAAACATCTACAGCTTCTTCCATTTCTTACCATATTTGAAGGGCTTAGACATATCAAAAGTGACAAGTGCCAGGAGAAATACTATAAAAGAGTGAAATTTTCACTGAATACTGATCAACATTCCTCAATAACACATCAAGGATAAATTAATAAAATCTTTTTTCTTAAAAGTTTTTTACACTATTTTTATTTGCTCCTGTTTATTACAAAGTGTCTCTTACTCTGTCCATTTAGCACCTGTTATGAATCACCTAAGGAAGTTCAGAAAAATGAAAGGTAATTAAAAAATTCAGTACAATACAATGAAATCCATTCAAGCTAAATTGAAATATCATTACTTAGATCAAACTTCATTGCCCTGTTTTCCCCAGCCCTGAATTGAACAACCTAAATTGAATCAAGCTCTTATTACATTATTTCTTCAGAAAATAAATAAGTCACTCAGAAAGACAGGGTCAAAAAATCCATATTTATATCTGTTGAATTTTAAAGAACTTAAAGGAAATTATTTTGCCTTTTAGCATAATTAGCACCCAATAAAATAAATTAGTAGGCTTAGCTTAGCTAAGCTAAGCCGAGAAAGCTTTAGCTTTTCACCTCTGTGAGTTTTTGGTTTGAATCCATACTGAGAGAAGACACTTAAAACTTCATATTGTAAATAAGGTAAAAAGAAATCAGAAAATATGCATATTAAGAGTTAGTCTGCTCATTTGCTGAGAACCAAACATTTATAACAATACATTTTATCTTTAAAAAAACCCAAACATGTTCTGTAAGCTCAATTTCCCTGGGAAAAAAAGTAAAATACAAGAATGACACAGAGAAGGAAAAAGGATTAATAAGAAGCCTGGAACCAGACATAAGCAGCAAAAGGCTAGGCAACTGAAAGGGGTTTTTCTTTTTGTGAGATGGTACAACTACATCTTTTCTGGTGTATCTAGGAGGACTGTATATCCCAGCAACACCGTTTGGTGCTGCACACATCCTGCAGGTTATGCCATAAAGCAGTACTACTGTACACCTTTCTGACCCAAATCAAGGCTGTGCACACTCACGAGAACTGACCAAACTCACCTAAACATTTTATGCAACCCACAGACACAAATTAAAGAACATCGTTCAAGTTGCAAAGTCAATCACTCAAGAACCATGTAAGACAAGACGTTAATTTGTGTGTGAAAATGTAATTCATTCTTTACCATATACAGTAGAACTTAATCTTTCCTTACACAATTACATACACTTTCTCAATGGATATCAGGCTGTGAAGAAGCCATACTATGTACCTCCCTACTTCATTGCTTGCACAAGTTGAAAGGTCTAATATCAATAAGCTATGGAGATGTAAGTAGGAAAAGGCAGCTCACAGTGTTAAAGCTGTTCACTTCTGAAGAGTTAGGCTCTACCTCTGTCTCTTCTGAAGACTCCCGTCTGCAAGAGTCAGGAATGTGAGCATCTCTGCATATACTGCATCTTCCTGATCTTCTCTGTAGGTGATTTCGGATTTGGGGACCCGACTAGTAGAAAAGCTGGAACTATAATATAACTCACAATACGCTAAAAAGATCACATACCAAGAAAAGGGCACTGACAACCGGTGGAGAGTTTGGGTCCTAATTGCATCTGTGTTTCAGTTATTCATTCATGAGACATGGAAAAAAAATACCCCATATCTTGCCACCTTACACTGTGCATAAAAAGAAATGTCCACTAATGTGAAAATCCTGACTGACAATCAGGTTGTTTCCAGCAAATACTACATACACTGATGAAAATTAAGTATAGCAAACAACTTCTGCCACTTACTAGACTAACTGGAGAACTGAGGGTTTCTTTTCCCAAAATGTGTTCAAACTCAAAAAATCCCTACACTTTGTCAAGAAAATGTCTCTGTAAAACATTTTGGCCACCTCTAACATCTCCATGAATTCAGTGAGATTTCTTTTTATCAAATACACAAATCCTCTTTACAGTCTTATTAAGCATTTCCACCTTAGAAAGCCAGCGTTGGATTGGCACAGTTGAATGCCCTCACCCACACAGAATGGCAATCAAACCATTGGGGACAAGATTAAACACTTTTGCAAAATACAGAGAGTGCTTTAACTTTGCACTTGTCCACCACCTTGAAATAATTACAGCTACAAAGTTCCTGCCTCCCATGTCCATGTCTTGCCAACCTTTACCTACAGATCGGCTGCCCGTACTCTGTCAGGCACATCAATTTGTCTTCCATACCAGTCAACCAGCGAACCAGCGAACAGGTCTGCCAACAGGGTGGGCTAAGGGTCCCCTTGGCACGACCTGAGGGCCAAGGAGTTGCCACGACCCCTTCCCGCCACCCACCATTTACCTGGAGCAGGTGGTGGGCCGCCAGATAGCCAAGGCGTGGGCCTCCCTGCACGCCGGGCGGCAGTCGCCCCGTGCCGTAGCCATGCCAGGCCACCACATAGGGGTTGTCCATGGTCAGCCAGTAGCGCACCTGCCCGCCGAAGTGCCGGAAGCAGAGCTCGGCATAGTCGTGGAAGAGCTGGGGCAGGACGGGGCTGGCCCAGCCGCCGAAGGCGTCCTGCAGAGCCTGCGGCAGGTCCCAGTGGTAGAGGGTGACGACGGGCTCGACGCCCAGCTCCCGCAGCCGGAGCAGCAGCCGCCGGTAGTGCGCCAGCCCGGCGGGGTTGACCGGCGCCGTCCCGTTGGGCAGCAGCCGGGCCCAGGACAGCGAGAAGCGGTAGTGGGAGACCCCCAGGCGCCGCAGCCCCTCGACGTCGCGGAAGAGGTTGTTGTAGCTGTCGCTGGCCACGTCGCCGCCCACGGGCCCCG
>WEIV01024867.1:2878-23447 GCA_013390005.1 Calyptomena viridis
GAACAATTCATTTTATATTTCAAGACATAACAGTCATTTAAGTTAAGCCCTTTCCCATGAGCAAGGAAGTGTTTTTGTATTTGAAACTCAATTTTTAAGGAAATGTTAATGGATCTGACAGCAGTGAAAAATATAAACTGCAAAAAAACCAAATTTGTTTTGCACAGAAGGGGAAGATGGAAGTTGTTACTGTGGACACAGGTGGAGCACAAGAGACAAGGTGGTTCTGTGCAAAAATATCTGCAAAAATATTCAGCTCTGTTCTTGGGCTTAATGGCAAGAAACTGAAGCAGGAGGAAGACACAAAGAAGCAGAAAAAGTGCAGAAGAGACATGAGGCTGTGGATATGAATTGATTCAGCTAGTCACTGGCTGGGTGAAGCTGTTGATCTCCCCTTGGTGCCTGGTTGCTGGAGGTACAGGCTCTCTAGCAATCCCTTTTAAACAAAACTGTGGGTCTAATTCAAGCAGGCTGATTAAATTGTTTATATTGTTATACTAATTTATACTATTACACTAATTGCTGCTGGCTGCTTTGCCTGAAAGGCTCTGGGAGAGCACTGGGGTGGTGCACAAGGGTTGCAAGCAGCAATGTCTCATCACATGACAGCATACAGCTTCAGACAACAGGAAAAAGAATTAATAACTAATTCATATAAAACTATTAATCATTATTATTGTATTATTCAAGGGTCTATCAGAACGAGCTCCCTCCTCCACTGGCCACTGACCCAAACAGAGAAATAGCCAATCACTCCTGGAGCCTGGAAGCCTCACAGAGAGCAAGAGTGGAGGCATGAGCACACACAGATGCAATGAACTGTAAACTGATTTTCTTCCAGACAGGTGTAGGTGTCTGCTGAGATGAACCTGTGTAATACACTTGCATGAGTGAGATAATGGGCTGATCTACTTTAAAAGGTTAGTTTTCTTTCTGTTGATTATCGCACCTACCTCTACTTTAATGAGGAGAACTTTGGCTTTACAGGAGGTACAGAGGAGTTTATTTTTCAAAACATTATGGATTAGGGTGAAATATTTGTAATAAGATCAGATTGAATATTTTTGACTCCACACAGCTTCCTCAGCATAAGCATTTTGCTCCAGGATATCCAACAAATCCATACAATGCAAAATATCCACAAAATGATCAAATGAGTGGAAGGATATACTGGCACAGGCAGCTTGACCATGTTCCCAGAGGCAAGACACAAAAATATTGCAGCTTTTACTTGCATTACAGTATAAATGCAGTTTGCCATATCTGAAAAGCAGGAAGATTAAATATTATTTTGGATGACAGATATACCATTTGACAATAAAATCAATTGATATTAGAGGAGCAGAGAAGTGATAAAGGACACTCTTTTATGTGAACTTGTCGTGGACAATCTTAATTAGACTTTTCCATGGCCAAGAGAAGGACGATGGGGCATCAGATAGTGTTGAGGAGTTTGGAAGCTGGGATCTTCTTTCACAGCTACATGCAGCTTTGTGTTGCTTCAGTTTCTCAACCTAAGAAGGATTGTAAGATGTGAAGTTTCAGCCATGGCTGTGTCAGATTTTTTTGTACCTTTGAGAGATTTTGTCAGGTCTGTATTTTTCAGACATCTTCATAAAGTGCTGTAGTTCCCTAGTGAAGTGACTCATACTGTCATTTCTGCTAAGCCAGATGAAATGGCTTAAATTAATTTGTCTCTTTTTCAAATAACCAAGTAAGCAAACTGCAACTGATGAGTTTATTGCTCTGTTTGAATGCTAAACAGGATTATGATTTTGGAAAATGCTGTTTATGCAGTATATTGGCAGAGAATTCAGAGGCAGAATATCTGGGCTTGTTGCTTCCCAGTCTTATAAGTGCAAATTCCTATGGTCCTAGTGTTAAGCAGGCTGCAGCCTTAGGCTTTTGTGGGTTTCTACGCAAAGAAATATGAGGAACACGGAATAAATCAATTTAATATGATCAGATGATAAAACAAACTCTGCAGGACAGTCTCAACCCTCCAAACAGTCCCAATGGGCACAAACCTGGGAAGAACACTTAGGATTTCAGGTGAGAAAGTCATGTTACAGTGTCTCACAGAATCCCTGCTGCTGCAGAGCCTCTCCTCATCTGAAGGGAATCTGCCAAGTCCTTTGTCTGCCCATAAAGGACACAGAAAACAGAACAGTTTTTGCTCATATTCTGTTTATTTATGATGGCCATATCATGACGTTTCTCCTGGCAGAGTGATGTCATTGTGCAAAGCAAGTGCCAACCAATGTTTTCAGTTTTCTCATTAGACTAAAACCAGGATGCTGTCAGGAGACCACAGTGGGAAAGGGGAATGACACAGGGCAATTTCATTACATAACACTTGTTTCTCTCTCTGAAAACCACATTTCAGTCAGAAAATTGATATGGTATTTGAAGTTCTCAGAATCATTGGGAAGGGAATGGAAAGAAGAGAACAGTTTTCTCTGTAAGAAAATGAACAAAAGCTGTTCTGAGCCCCATTTGCCATGGCCAGAAGTTGATATAATAACCAATATCATCAACAACAATGATGTACATGCTCACAAACGTCTGCTAATGATCAGTATTAAGCAATTAGAAATAAAATTTGGCAGGGAAATGTAGGACAAGGAAAATAACTTCTATTTTAACTGTGCAAAATTGGTTCGAAAATTACATCTATTTTGTGGGAGAAGCTAAATAATTTTTACACCAGATAGTGGACTTCTTTCTACCAGGAACTGAGGGAATAAAGCTACTTTTTTCCTTGAAATAATCAGCTTACACAAGTTTCTGCATACTTTGTTTAACTGCCTTACAACTGGATCTATATTTTATTCACAGGAAAGAACTAGAGCAGGATCTCAGGTAATTTCCTTGCTGATTTGATTAAAACAAGCTTCAAAGCTATAATAAACATAATCAGGACAGAAATCTCAAAAGGTTGGGACAGTCTTACACAAGCTTAGCATGCAAGATTTTTGAAAACTTAAAATGCCTTATTTATTCTTCATTAATTGTTCCTTTTGCTGATAGAACCCACACAACTGTAGCAGGTTCTGTGCACTGTCACATAAAGACCCCACAAATGCAAATGTGTGGATGAGCAGTGAGTGAAGGCCCATGTGGGTTGACATCAATATTGAAAAACAGTACAGAAGGCACTGCCTGGGCTACATCATATGCTTTCATAGAAATCTCCATGGGAAAAAGTAAGTACTTAGAAAGAAAAGTCCTAGAAAATTCAGTTTCCTTTTTTTTTGTGCCTCATTTTAGAAAAAAAAGAGAGTTATGGGGCTGCAGAGTAGTTGTGGTCCAGTTTGTCTACCCAGAGGTCTCCAGGGTTTCCAGAAACAGAGTCACTCTCCTCTTCCACTTCCCCCCCAGAAGGTCCCATGTTCACTGCAATAGGATTTGTATAATGTCAGTATGTCCATGAGTCTCCCTTTTCTGATACAGAGAGAAAGGAACATGCAGTATGATGCCCATATAAGTTATATTACAGCATTAATGTGACAAACTCAAGTTCTCCAAAGTCGTACCATCTGCATGAAACTGTGAGCTGTTTCTCCTGTGTGTATAATATATTATATTATTCATTACTATAATCAAGCACAATTGTACTATGCTTTATAGGTCTCCTGCTTCATTAAGTCAGAAAATCAACAAAGCTATTAGTACTTTATCTCTTCATTTTTCAATTTGTGGCCCATTTAGTAGTGATGATTCCAACCCTAGAGTGAAGGAAAAATTGCTGTTAATTAGTGGCCTTTCTGTGGTGCTACTCTCTGTCCTGGATACAGATTCCTTTTGTGAATGGCAGGCAAAGAATTTTGGCATGATCTGTCTTTTACAAATACAGAACCAACAAAAACTGAGTAAAGGGAATGTGTGCTTCCATGTTCAGCATCTCATTGAGATAGACAGGGCCCATTTACTTAGGCTTTTAAATGTATGAACTGCAGGGTACAGTCAGACAAAGGTGTTCAGACTTAGACAACCCAATAACCAAAACTCCCACACTGTTTCAAATCAGCCTTTCTGTGTCACTATGAGAAACACACAATTAATGACTCTTTGGAAAAAGAAAGTGGTTTCAGTGACTTACCAGGTGGATTTACCAGGTGGATTGACCCTGTGATGAGAAATGGCAACAGCAAGACCTCCTGGTGAGGAGGGCCCAGGGTTTCATCCACAGCAATGGACAACATGAACAAGATGTATAAAAGGGTCAGGGCAGCAGAGAAGGAACTGAGATTTGTGATCCTTAGGAAGCTCTGAATCACTTCCAGATACTAATTTTGTAAGCAAGGATCAATTAGTGGATCTTATTGTCAAAAAGTACTAGAGGAATAACTCAGAGTAAGGGGAAAGACTGAGGAGATGGGCCTGAGGAAGCAATATAGGGGAGGCTGGAAAAACAACATCCAGATAAGAACTGTAGTACACATAACCAAGAGTTTATTATTGTATTTAAATGGGATGTGTTTAAAAACTGTCTTGTGCTTTTAGATTTTGTCATGATATCAGGCTTGCTTTTATATTTATACCAAACTAAACAAGAAGTCCTTGTTTTGCCTTTTGTCACACACTGCTTGGTGTGACTGAAATGCTGTAGCATTGCATGCAGCATCCTAACAGACTATACTGACTTGAAAAAAAAAAAGCATGTACTATTTTTATCTTTAAGAAATTAAATTACTTAAATCTACTGTCTTTAAATTTCACAACTGAGTGTATTACTAGATTACTTTCAAATATTGAGGCTGAAATAAGTATAAAAGTTTTGAAAGTTTTTCAGGGAATATCTAGATTTTCAGAAATTTTTTTGGTCAGATTGAAGCCAACATCTCAGTGTTGACTATTGTGAACACAATATTAGTCCTTTGCCTTTTTTGGATTGTCTCCAAACTCTGTGTGTTTTAGCTGAACTGCTCAACATTGTCATTTATGTCATTGAACAAAAAATGTGAAGTGGTTCTTTTTTGAAAAGGGATAGTTCTTCCATCACTGGTTTTCTAGTGATGGAGTGTCTTGATTCTTTATTCTCCTTTATGTGAATTCAGCTAGAAGGTAACAGTTTTATGGCTCCAAATTTATTTCCCTTTTATTTTTAGTATAGAGACGAAGTGACCATGTGAAGTCAAAAGGCAGTGTAACGGAAATTTAAAAATCCCAGATTGTTCTGTGCCAATGAATCTAAATGACCAAAGTATAAAAAACAAATTACGGCTTTTTATCAAAAAGAAATTATAGTTTCCTTATGATTTTTCCTCCCATTCACCCACACTTTTCTGTTCAATGTAGCCATTCTTAATAAATTATAGATTATTGTGTTTTTATGTTAAATTCACTGTATTATTTCAGTCTGTAGCAGTTTGTCATTAGATCTAACATGAAATGATAAATGGACAAGCAATTCCATTAATTTTCTCCAGTGAAGATGTTTGGTTATGAAACGGAAATGATTTCTTCAGTTGATGACATTGAGTATGATGGTCCAGATGAACACAATAGACATTTCCTCCTTTTCCAAATATATCACACATTAAATGTAAAAAAATAGAGTAATCCTATCCATGAGGAAAGACAGAAATGATGCAGCATAAGGAAGCAGCAAGCAACTATGGAGCTGGGAAGGCATGTCTGAAAAAATGAAGAGAAAGCAGCAATATGTGCAAGGCTTGCATTTCCTATATGCAACCTTATAAAACAGCCTCTGCCAGGGGGTGCTTTTCTGAATGGAAGTGGGTCTGTGTCCTGCAGTGGAAACACCACCTTCAGCAGCAGCTTCAGGTAATTCACAGCTGCCCTGAGCTCACAGCCTTTCTTCCCTCTGCCTGTGGGACTGGAGCTTCTCCTGGATGCACACCTGAAACCTCTCTGTGTGGCTCCTTTTGGCAGGGTAAAGAACCCTAAGCTGATGTGGAGACTGCAGTGAGTTACCAGCAGCCTTAGCTCGGTGTATTTTATTTTGTATCAATGTGCTGTCACACATCGGAATAATGAGGTCTCCCAGGAAAGTTAAATTTGAACAGGATTTTTAAAGTTTAGTTGTTGTTTCCCTATCTTTAAAGGGACAAATATTAGTAAAGCTATTACCTAGTTACTTGGCACCATCTTCCCTGATGATTAATGCATTGTATGCAACATTTTTGCCACAGGCGTAGCACAGCTTTCCAAGTAGCAGCAGGGGGTTGAAGCGAGATGCTAAAGAACATTTGTGCATGCAGCATTTAGTGATTATTTAGGAAAAAACCTTGTTTGGTTTTCGTTGGGTTTTTTATTGTAGCAAGTCCACTAAGGAGAAGGCCAGGAAATAAATGAAAGTAAGGATCGATCAATCTTTTGTTGAGCTGGAGGACAATTATTCATTCCTCTGACAGGATCTCTCTGGTGCATTTGTAGGCATTTTAGGATGGTGGGTATGCATTAAACATGAAAAAAAAATTACCTAATCCTTTTTGTAAAGCATTCAGTTCAGGAAAACATTAACTGCAACATTTTTTAGGGGGTTTTTTGTTGGTTTTTTTTTTTTTTTAACCAAAGAAAGGCTGCATGATGAGCAAGAGAGGGCTGGGAAGAAAGATGTGGCATATAGCTGAGGTAGGCTAGAGAGAAAGTCAGGGCAGCAGCTTGGGAAGATAGGCAAAAAATGCATGGTATGAGCTCAGGACAGGAGCTGGGGACCAGTCTATTCATCTCCTAATCTCCATTGGACTCTATATTTGCATGTGAGCAGTAAACAAGTAGGGACTGCAGGCAGTGCTTATGGAAAATCCTCACTGATACTAGCATTCAGGGGGTACAACAGGTGAATTTAGAACAATGCATTGAAAATACTAAGACTGCATAAGAAGTTTCTAGACCTACTACTAAAAAAATATATGTACTCTGAACTATGGAAAAAAAGGAGCTTTCATACACAAGAGTATGTGCTCCAAAACAGTAAGGTTCTCTTGTAGGCACCTGGCTATATAATATTAATGCACATGAAGGTTTACTTTACTCAAGCCTTAAAGGTGACATTGCAAAGGACTAAGGGTTTCATGGTGCATGCAGGCCTGAGGAAACTCAGTGCTAGAGGATGCTTACCTATAGCATCACTATTTTGTTAACTCGCCTCAACCCAAAAATGAAGGTCAAAAAAATCCCCAACCATCTGGGGGTAACACAAAAGATTCCAGCCACACTCCACCTGCAAGGTGTGTCCCTTACACACATCTAAAGCACATGAAGGATACAGACAGGACTGGAGAAGTCTGAAGCAGTGCTTGCTTGGAGACTTCTCTGTGCAGGTTTATTACTTCCCTTCTAAGGCAAAAGCATTACATTCAGGGTCAGATAATGCAAAATGGGCTGGTGGTGTTTGAACTGGAGTCATGTCCTTGTGAGCATATTTGGATAGCTGTGTCTCCAGCTGAAAGAACAGTTTCAGGTAGGCTTGGACCAGGATAAAAAGTAAAACTGCTTCAACCATGAGGAAAAGATATGTATTAGTAATTCCTTGCTATTTTCTCTCTAGATGACTTTTCCTTTCAGGTCAAACAGACCCAAAGAGTTGAGTTACAGTTCTGCCAGCAGAGCTGAAGGAGCAGTGAGCCACTGCAGCAGTGCCAGCACAGCAGCCCAAAAGCTCTGCTCTTACCATCACAATGTGCTCTGCAGCTGCAAAGACCCCTGTAAAGCCCAAGGCACCTCTGTCCAGGTGATGGTGCAGCTGATGGTGCTAAAGGGCTTTGGCTTGGTGAGTATCATATAACAAGGAATGACAGCAGCCTCATATGTGCTGGATAAAAGTGGGCAGAACTTATCTATGTCTTCACAAGAAAAAAGGAAACAAAGTAAATTCAGTGCAACTAATGCACAGTTGTAGGAGAATTTTTAAAATAATGATTCTGAATAGCATAAAATTAAATGTATTATGATGAAATAACCTATTTCGCTCTTCAAATTATAGTGCTTGACCTTGATAAGCAGTTCAAAGTATAAAGAAGTATTTTCATGTAAATTGCTCTGCTCCTTCAGAATTAGTCAATTGAAAAATGAGTTAATAGTAGATTTTTAGTCATAAAAGATTCAGGTTTGTAAAAAGACTTGAATAACAAATCTATGGATACTCCTGTTACTCTACACTGTTGGAGAGCATTGAGTTAAAGTTAACAAATCCACTTCAAACTGGAGATCACCATTACCATACCCTTTCATGCCCCTTAATGACTAAACCTGTACACTGTTACTAAAGGATTTTTCACTAATTTGAATATTTCTTGTATGTTAAGTTGGCAAACTGTTGTGTTACCTCGCTTTCAATATGCATTTACTATTCTTTGCTTGCTGATATGTATAATTAAGGTTATTTTAGTAGCAAAAGATCAGTCATCAATGTGTAGATGTGAAAAAATTAGGAATTGATAATAAGAAAAAAATCCCATAAATTCAGTGGCACCAAATACTTTTATGTGGGTCCTTGTACAGGCATCATCCTTGGCATCCTTGACATTAGAATTTTTTTTTGCTAGGAGATATTTGGGGTTCCTTTGATGAAAATGTTTTGCATTAATATTTAAACACCTGATACTAGAGAAAGACTCTTCTTTGAAAAACTAATACAAAATTTTGTGTAAACTTTTTATAGCATTATCTTCAATATAAAATTGTAAAGATCAGCTATGAAGGAGCTTCCCAGCTTTTCCAATCAGACTGTTTCAAGGGGATGACACAGAGGAACTAACTGAACATCAATTCTACAGCTGTAAGTAAATTTATATGATGGAGGATCTAGTTTGCTTTCTTGTCTGAAGATATTGTGATTCTGATTCAGATCATGCCTTAATCATTTCTCATTTGAAGAAATGAAAATTGCAGTATTGTCAAGCTAATTCAAAACTTAACTCTTTCAAAAAAATACGTTTCAAAGGTAAATGCTGAGACTTGCTGGCCTTTTTCTTTTTCATGTTATAGACAATTTAGAAGATTCAAGAGAGTGTTAATGGATCATGAAGGTACTGCACAAATGGAAATCACTGTGGTAGGGCCTCCAGGACAAATATCTTGGCTTTGTTGTTGCACATGGGGATAATTCAAACATTTGGCTTTACTCAGACTCTCAAAATAACCGAGCAGCTGAATTTTATTGTATTTTATTTTCAGTCTAAATTGTGCAATGCCAGTAGGAAAGGGATTTCTACCTGCATGGAAAAAAAAAAATCAAACCAACCAAAAATAAATTACTTAAAGTGAGACCCGAGAATGGATATATTTAAGAACTTTAGCAAAATGAGTCAGGGATGAATCAGCCACAAATCACTGATTTCGCTGGAAGAATGATATGCTGTTCCAGCTATGACACAGAAAGACAGAAGTTCCACATCGAGACTAAGCTATGAAAAGTAAAAATAATAAAAGTACTTTCCATAGAAAACGCTACTAATATTTATTTCCAGAAACAGTTTCCAAATGCAGCTACTCGATTCTTGAGACAATTTTGTATCCTAAAAATAGTTTAAATTCGTGCAGTTTTTGACGGCTACACAGAAGGTGAAGACATAGGACAAACCTAGTCTTTATCTAGTCTGGGATGCTGGGATGGCAGCATCATTTTGTGTATCTGTGCCATTTCAGCTATGTGAGTGCAAGGTCTGAATGCTTTACAACCAAAGCAAGGTGGTGTGAAAATAACTCTAATCATTGGCACACACATACTTGCTAGAGCATAACTGTCCATGTGGAAACATCATTGCAAGAGGCCGTTCATTATTTCTTAATAAAATTGAAATGCCAGTACATACCTGAGGTTTTCTTGCAGAGTCATCCCTATTTATCATCAGTTTTGTCAAATTTTCTTGGCTGTTGATTTGGTTTTGTTTTCTTGGTTTGAAGTGTAAAGCACAGAGTCATTGATTCTCTTTCTATGATGTTGGTTCACATCAGCAGTTTGCTAGTCAAAACAATGCCACAAATAAACTGGAATTATTTTTAGATATGAAAATAGCTGTAGTTAGAGATCAGAGCTGATGCTGCAAATGAACTCGAGTTATTTTAATGAACACTGGAAAAAGATACAGAAAATGGAAAGAGAGCTCAGGAGAATGCTGTGAGAAGAGCCCTGCTCAATAACAGCTCTGGTTTATATCTGAAGTGTAAAGCACAGAGGGAAAACAAACACAGCTTATTTGGATAATCACCAAACCATTTGCTGTGAGCCTGTCTCTCTCTTTAACTTGTTATTTCCCTCTCTGGTTTGTGGATTTGAGGGTTCCTCTTTGTCTGATGTTCACTCAGAAGGATGCAACAGAGGTAGTAGGTTTGGTCCAGAGGGTTGTGAGCAGAATCACTGCTGCTTTTTCCAAAGAGGGAGCTCCCACACAGATGCAAGATGGCAATTCACTATTTCAACTTGTCTGCTCCTCTTCTATTAAAATAAAAACCTTCTATCTGACATTTTTCTATGATTTAAAAAAAAAAGTCTCCAGTGTATCTTATTTAAGAGTTTCTACTGGATTTTAATCTGCTGGAGCAGCATGAGCAGCAATCACTTGAACCTCTAGGACAGAAGGTTTTCTTAATTCAATGCAGCCAACTAATCAGCTGTTCAGCATGTCAGGACACATCTGCAGGGTCTATCTCATTTACTTCCATAGGTACAGAAGTCAGTGACCTTTAACATTGCAGTTACTATTTCACTGCTGGCTGTATAATAAATGACACCTTTAGCTAAGTGGTTCCTCCTGCTCTGGAACTGGAGAGGTGGGTAAGTGAGGACATCAGTGGCAATAGACTGAGAGCTCTCAGCTGCTCCACAGCTGATGCTGCAGCTGCACAACCTGGCACCAGATCTGCTGGATGCAGGACTGGGGGAAGCTCTGACCCCACTGCAGCCCTGGGCAGAGCTGGTAACAGGAGCTGAGTCCCAGGTTATAAGTAGCTTTTATATAGACATTTCTCTAACTCAGCTGGAAAAGTCTAGATTTCCCCATAATATTCTCATAATAGTTCGTTAAGCATAGGCTGTATGATATTAGACTCTTTAAAATGTAATAAAACTGTTTATTTAGGATATGCTGGTAAATGGCTCCAATTATCCCAATGTAACTCCTGACAAACCTTCTGGGAGTGAAATGTCTATAAACATAGGCAGCAGTGTGTGGCTCTTGTCTCAGTGTTGCTTTCAAAAGACTTAAAAAAAGGTAGATGCTGACCCTCATATCCTCATAGGAAACGTTTCGTGATTCTTTATTTAATACTTTGAAAAGACAGATAACATAAAGGAATGAAGATACAGTTTATTTTGGTGATATCTAAGGGAAGAATGTTCATACAAAATATTTTCTTCAGAGCATTGTATCTTTCTACCATGATTATGTAAACTGCTGAAATTAAACCTCTGCTTTGAGCATTTTCTTTTCTAGATGGTTTGAAACCTTTTCTGTTTTCACGGGAAATAGCAATCTTTAATTTTTGAAGCCATAAAGAAAATTAATAAAATGTGTTGTGATCTGTAAAATCTTTATGTGTGGCATTGACAATGTTCAGCAGAAAGGCTAGAGAGTATTCTGCCATTGGGATTTTTGTCTTTGTTTTGGTTTTTATTTTGTTCGTTTGGGGGTTTTGTTTGTTTGTTTGTTTTTACATTAGGTGAAGAGAAATAGGTATATAAAAGGGAGAAGGAAAAATTAATTTCTTACCTAGCAAGAAACAAGGTTGCAATATCAGGAACTACTGCAGATGCTAATTTCAAAATACTGTCATTCTTCACAGTAGTTGTGTCAAATTGCACATTTAATTATCTTGGTCTAATCTTGCTCACTGAGGCAATGGAATTTCAGACCTGGGAATTTTTTCACGTGTTTAAATGTCAGATCAGTTTATTGCTTTCATACTTACCCTTATCGAAGGAAAAGCTAAAACTAAATCAGCAACACAACTTAGCAAGTTTCAGAAGCTGGCCACCCTCATACACTTAATTCTCTGTGGTTCATATTTAGTTACAGTTCCTTTTCTTTTTTTCTTTCCTGTTTCATCTGGAGCTTGAAAGTCTAAGAGTTTGTTTATTTATGATGGCCGTTATTTCCAATGACAACAAAAGAAGATTGTAAAAAGTAGGCAGTAACAAAGAAATGCAAATTGACAGCAGTAGCTGGACAAGTGTATTGAACTATCATATTCCATATTCCAGATATTTTGATGCTGGCTTTCTCTGAAGGTAAAATGGTCATCATCCTCATGCCTAAGCTTCACAAACAAAGTTATGGGAAGGGCACTACCCACACTTGCTGCAAGCACACTGGTGGCTAAAAAGGCCAATGTGGGATAGACAAGTCCGGGTACAAAAGGCACAGCTAAAAGTGTCCTTAGGTGGTATTGGCGAGGTGCAGTTCTTTCTGTGTTGTCTTTTCTNCCTTTTATACCTGAAAGTCAATGTGGTTTTAGAGCCAACAGGAGTACAACAGATACGGTATTTGTTCTGAGACAACTGCAACAGAAGTGTGGGGAGCAAAACAAAGGGCTTTATGTAACTTTTGTTGATCTCACCAAGGCTTTTGATATGGTAAAGCTAAGGACAGAGCTAAAGTGAAAATTGTGAATTGTCACGTGAAAGGTGATTATGTGGCAATTCTGGCACAACTAAAAGAAAAGCTAGAGGATGAGGATTTGTCATTTTTTAGCCTGTCCTTTCACAATACAGTTGAGCTCTTATTCTCACTCCAGTTTAGCCCCACAGGTACAACCTCATGCCACGTCCCCAAGCACACTGTGGGACAATGCATTGGGTGTTTGCTGTGTTCAGGGAGCAGCCTGAAGCTGTGCTTACCCTGGCAGGGATGTACCTTTGGCTCAGCCTCTTCCCTTCCTGCCTGCAGAGGTGTCTTCTCACCAGCTGAGTCTGCAGCAGGTCACACTGAGGCTGTGTCAGACGAGTTGTGCTAAAAGGTCTACTTAAGAAAAGAAAAGAAGTAAAGAAATCCTCGTTTCTCAAAGTTTCTATATGATAGGAGCAAGACAGGTTGTTTAATTGAAATGTTCTAGATAGTTTTCTGCCTAAGGGCTTTTGATACAGAGCTTCCAGATGAGAAACCACTTAAATAAATTGCTGGGAATTTTATCTGTCAGTCTCTGGAGAAGTTTTAATGTTGTAATACTCGTTGCCTGTACTATTTGCTATATACCACTAAATGTAATGTCTGTAGTTTCATATGTGGACCTCATCTTAATTTAATTTTATGGTTTTAGACCTGATTAGAGTTTCAGTCATCCAAAATCTGATCTTCAGGTTAGCTATTGAGCTCAATATTGGAATACCAAGTCAAGGAAGAAAATGGTTCCTTAGGAACTCGTTGCCTCATTCAAATAATCACTTGGCAATTATTTATGAGTTAACTATTCATTTAATATAATCAACAAAATGTAGATTCTGATCTTGAGTGAAATTTTGTAAATTGTATTCAAATATTGGTAACACAAAATATCACTGAAATCAACAACTCCATTTCCAGAAAAGGTCTAAGTTCCTAACACTTTAGCTGGGAGTCTAAAAGAGACAAAAATCATATTGAAGAATTTAAAGGAGAAAGAAAATACATGCAATTACAGGGAATGATTTATTATTTAGTTTCAGTCCTCTTTTTAACAAGGCATTGGCCTTCAATTCTTTACTCTTATGAACATTTAAAGACTAAGATAAACTTCTTCAAAGAGCTTAAAGTGAAATGTATGTAAATTTGAAGAATGTATAATGATCTCCAAAGCATTTAAATTCATTATTTCTGAAGGAAGGTGCTTCATGCCTTTGTGATTACATTAGGGATTTGAATATAAATTTTTTCTGAGTTTCCGGACTTGTTTTATACCATAATGTGTTTAATAATTTTAGCTAATTCTTTAATTTCCTAAAAATTAGCTTATTAAATTAGGATATTTTCCAGATCCTTAACTTTAAGTTTACTGTAATAAAAAACAATGAAAAATTTTACTTTAATCACTTTGACACATGATAAATCCATTGACAGAGAGCTTTAGACCATTAAGAAATCTCTTAAAGAGATTAAATTATTGCCTCTAGTAATTGCTGAGGATAACAATACTCTTTTGACCCAGCAGTTCCAAAAGCACATAATTGAGTTTCCCTGAGCACTGTGAAAATGTTCAGGGCTGTCTTTTAATGGTATTTTTGGAATAATTACACTATGGGGTGATCATTTGGTGCAATTGTACTTGTCTAGTAAGAATTTTTAAATCTTGCAAAGCTCTCCTTTCACTTCTAGAAACCTTTTCTCATTATTTTATTACAGAAAAATGGATAATATAGAAAATTTAGGAAACCAGCATTTGTTTTTTTAATGTTGGAATCATTCTGGTTTTGTTATTGAAATGTTATCTGCATTATTGACACTATAGGCAAAACATGTAATAGCTGTACTATAAACAAAAAAGGGGTATGAAATTTGTCATAGACTTCAATTACACTGACCCTATTGGTAATCCTAGTGGATATTATTGAAAAAAAAAGCTGGGCAGAAGGCTCCCTAAATGTGCTATCACAGTCATCTTTTGCAAATTAATTTCTAACTCTTCTTCTCTGGCAAAACCCAGCTCAATTGCAGAATGGAACAGTAGAAGATAGGAGGAAATTCTGTGAGAAAACATTTCTGACCTGATCAAAAATGCAGGCTAATAATTTTTATATCTGAAAAGTCGTATGATTAATTTAAAACTAAAGATAGATTTTTTTTTTTTTTATTAAGGAGGAAATAACTGGATTTTATGAAAGCCAAGTTGCAGAAAAATTTTAGAGCCTTGAATTTTGACTCACATACAACATGACAGTGTTGCAAACATCTGCAGTTTACAGGTGAGTCATTCAAATTACTGCTGAGGCTGTGACTGATTGTAGAATATTCGAGTACGTACCAGCAATTTCTGAGTAGAAGCTAATATTTACAGCTGAGTGCTCTGCTTCCATTCCCATATCTGTAATGTGAAACTTCCTAAAAATATTTTTTAAACTTATGAAATTGGCATAAACAATTTTTTTTCTTTCTTTGCCTGTCTTTCTCTTCATCTCTCATAAATTTATACCACTGGCCAATTGATAAGGTATATCATAGGAGCACATGGCTATCATTGATAGAAGCAGAGATCTCAGAATCACAAAATCACAGACCAGCTGGAAGGGGCCTCTGGAGTTGATCCAGTCCAACCTCCCTGCTAAAGCAGGTTCACCCAGAGCAGTTTACACAGAATCCCATCCAGGTGGGTTTGGTGCATCTCCAGAGAAGGAGACTCCATAATCTCCCTTAGCAGCCTGTTCCAGTTCTCTCTCACCCTCGAAGTAAAGAAGTTTTTCCTCATATCCAGGTGGAAATTCCTGTGTTCAATCTGTTCCCATTGCCCCTTGTCCTGTCACTGAGATCCTGTTGTCTGACTCAGTCAATCCCAGAAAAAAGGAATTCATAGTGGCTTTCAGAAAATGACTTGTTTTCTGCAGATAAAAGATTTAATTTTTCCCCATTATGTGATTTGTCCATAATCATTAGAGATTGGCTTAAGGCTGAGGAATATAACTTAATATTCCTTTGAAAGTTGTTATTACTCATTACTTTTTTTCCCATGACATCCAGATTGAGAGTCAAGAGAGGCACGAAAATAAATCTTCCACTGAAAGGCATCAGAAGAATGCTATTGCTGTATATCTACATCAGTTTGGAAAAAAGGTGAGCTAGAAGAGTTTAAAATCTCCTTGTCTTTCTGCATCAAGCCTAGTATTTGTTATAACCAATTTTTCCTTAACTCACTGCTGCAATCTGCAGAAAATGAGATGTGTATTTATTTCTACGTATTGATTCTGTTTAGTTTACTAAGACAAATAAGAAAAAATCATATGATGAATTCTGATAATAATGAATTTTTAAATCAAATAAAAATTACATACATTAACACCAGTGCAAAATGCCAATTGGTAATACAGTATATTTTTCCATTAAAAAAGGACACTTCCTTCATATCAAGACATTTACAGCGTGTTTTGTCTTTTCCAAATGCTATTGATTGTGTAGCTGAATTCCTTGGTTTCCCATTACTGTACCCATGCCATCTTCTTTTCCAAACTCCTATGACAGATTTTCAAACAGATTTCATCTGTGCTCCATCGGGAGACATAAATATTTTTTATAAATATATATTTATGCAGCGCTGGGGATGTAAATTGAGGATACATTTTTCCTTTCACTCTGAATTCAGCAGAGTAAAAATGACAGGCTGATATTCCACCTAGAATTTGTTTATTTGTAAAGACAGCACCTCTCCTCAGAGGTCTGATGCCCCTTCTCTACAGTCTTGCCTTCCTATGTGCCAGACTCCTGTTGTGATAAGCACCGTGCACCAAAATACCTGATAAGTTAATTGCAGTGCTGAGAGAGACCAGCTAACTCCTTCAAAATGCCAAAGAAATTAGGGAAGAGGAAACTAGGTGCTTTTAGAAAGGGGGCAGGTGCCTTTCTGTGCTCTTCTGCCTCATGGGCTTTGCAATTTAGAGGATGCAAGGTGGAGTCAGGAGGAGTCTTTTAGTCGTGTCACCAAGGTCTGATGGGGTTCTGATGAGACTCTTCAGCCTTTAGGCCTCTCTGGTTGATGTCTCCTGTCAATGGAGCAGTGAGAAACAGGTCAGAATCTTTAAGGAATATATTTGAAGAGAAGTAGCAATAGGTGGCATGTGAGGGTCCCTGCTGTTGGGGGAAGTGGATGAAGCAACAAGGGTCCCTGTTACACTCAAAGACAGCTCCTGTCTTTTCTGCTCATGTTTCTTTTATAGACAGAAGGCTCTGGGCCATTGCACACAGCAAATTTTGTAGGGCTGTTAGAAACATCAAGCTACTAATTTCTCCTGCTTGTCAATGGGAAAAATTTTAAATTAGAAGAAAATTTCTTTCTTCATTACTTCTATCAAAGTAATAAAACTTTGATAAAGGCTGGGGCAATGATCAAATGTTTTCAAGCCAGTCAAACATCCCTAGTAAATGCTAAAAATCTCTAAGGGAGAAAACACATCTCTGGTCTCCTGTCTGAAGTGTTTCTCAAAGGTTGACGTGTCTCAGAGAAGACTTTTGCCTTGCTTTTGCACTGGTTGTTACTAATAACAAAGTTTCCTTTGTGTGTGGTGTAAAATTAGTCTTTAAAATTTCTTCCATCAAAACTGTTTCAGATTTATATATTACAAATTGATGTAGTGATTGCTCAAGAAGTTGACATTAACAAAATGTTTAGGATTTGCAGCGCTGGGGATGAGAGAGGAAAACAGATAACAAATAAGGCTACATTTTATAGTCTTTATCACATAGCACTCCCATGGAGACAAATACAAATTCTTAATTCAAAACAGCAGAATTTGGCCTAGTGAGACAAATTGCTTTCTGATTCTTCTGAGAGAACAGTAAAATGAGAAATCCAGTTTATATCTTCTATATGCATTTTTCCCCAGTATTTGGAGCACAAACCATTTTTAAAATGGTTTAAAATGGTTTTTAAAATGGTTTAAAACTCTTACTGCCCTTGGCTATACAGATTAGTGCTTGAAAAGAAAAAAGGTCTGTGATTCTGGCCTTCCTCTGAGCAGAGAAATTGTGGATCTGAGCAGCCATTATAAAAGTCACATAACTTGAGTGTACTGGAAATGGCTGGGACCGAGTTAACTTTCTCCATCACAGCCTGTGCAGTGCTGTGGTTTGTATTTGTCATTAGAAGTGTTTCTAAAACCCCAGTGTTTTGTGTAAAAGAGTGCTCACACGGTGTCAAGGTATTGCTGTAGAGGTTTGCATGCCATGCCTAAGAACATGATTCTAGATAAAGCAACTTTGACACGTCCCACGTGTTGATGGTGTCAGTGCCTTGGGCAGAGGCTGAGGCAGCAGTAACCACTGCTCGGTGCAGTATTTCTCAGTTATTTCATATCCAGGTTTTAGATATTAGTGGATAACTACTCTTCTGCACAGCAGAAGGGGAAAGGGATGAGAATACACCTTAGGGCAGTTTGAAGATGACTTAAGGCTCTATATCTTGGAATAAAAGTACAGAAATGGATGTTGCCCCTGACATGCCCCGCATTTAGTAGTGAAGGACTTTATACTGTTGATTGCATCCAAAGAATGAGCTTTTACTAATCCACTGTTGCTGCCATTTCATGTAAAGCCCACTGACCACATTTATTAAATGACTAATATGCTCTTGAGAGTCCAGAGAAGATGGAATGAGAGACAAAAAAAAGGGCATCTCGGGTAAGCGGTGGATTAAAATCTCTCATGTGTGTGTGAAAAGGATGAGAGAACAGGTTGTTTCAGGAGAGCATGTAGAGTTGTCATGATACCTTCCTGTCTGAATTATTAAGACTCAGAGCATCTGTACTGAAGGAAGGATGTAGATTTTCCAAATTTAGAAGTCTGTATAGAGCACATTTTCTTCTTGATGCTTTCCTGTGACAGTCAATTCCAGCTGACAGCAGGAAAAGATGTGTGCTGAATAAACCTTATTATATGAAAAGTTTTCTCTTTTAATCTACAATGTCTGCATTTCCAAACAAGTTTAGAGCAAACTGTAAAATTGTAATGTTTTGCAAGGAATAATGTCATACGAAAACATTCAGAACCTTCTGCACAGTATAGAAAGGTGTAGCAATTGATTTTATTTTAGAGAATTAAAGACTGACTAATAAGCTTCTGTTTCTATTAGGTTTAGCTTTCCATACATAGGACACACACAAAATGTTTTGTTTGACATTTTTAAGGTATGAATACTAAGCCTCTCAGCTTGACCAGAACTGCTACTTCTATTCAAGTAAATTACAGCAGTAAGAAAGAAACAAAGGGTAACAGTGACAATTTTAACTCAATTCCAAGCCACCTTGTGTGTCAAATAAAAAGTGGGTCAGTGTTTCTGTGTTTAAAATGCGTTTATAATATGGCAGGCTGCAGGTAAAAATAGTCCTTATCCTATGCCCAATGTGTATTTGTATCCTATTAGTCAATCTGTCCTTAGGCTCAGGAAACCAAGGGACAGAAATGTAACTAGTCACCTGCTTTAAACACTCAGCATCCTTGGGCAAAAATAGCTACACATGCACCTAAGCACACAAAAATAACAACACAGGCCAATGAGTCAACCAGCTGAAAAGTGATCTAGAGAAACACTGTTAAGAACCTGAAAACTAAAAATTTTTCTGTGGCAGTTGTGAACAGCAAGTGCATTTCTAGAGACTTTCAAGTAATTTGTGAAGGGAAGGAACGATCAAGTTGACAGTACATGTTGTTACTAAGCTGTTTTGATTGTCCCAGTCCTTGAAGTAATAGCCAGAGCTGTGCAAAGCAAACTGCTGTGGAGTATGCAAAGCAACCTTGAAATACAAAAGCATGAAGAGGGTTGAAGCCTATTCTTTCACATTCTAGAAGCACATATTTAATGTTTTCTTACATTGAAGGATTTCTTTCTGTGACATCTATTTCACTTGACTAGTCAAGAGGCTTGAGTACTGAGGAGCACAGGGGCACATTGAAAACTGGATATGTTTCAGATACAAACTTGAGGAGTACAAACAACCTTTCAAATTGTGTCATCGTTATTGAACTTACAGCCAAAGGCTGTGCTGATTATTATCATAATAAGTCCTATAGTAAATCCCATGTGAGCTGTGGAGAGCTCATACCAAGGATGAGTACCACATTGCTATCTATTTTAAGTGGCATAGGAGAACAGTGAAGGGAAGAAAGGATTCACTGGCACCTCTCTTCAGTATATATTGGCTTGGCACTATTCTCTAAAAACCTCACACAGGACTGACTGGCTCTAAACCAGCTTGGATTTGCAGTACATCCTTACTGGCTTATCTATTCTTTGAACTTAAAGATTCTCCTCTTCTCCTGAAGCTGTTACAGCTCCAGTCAAATCTTATTGCAGCTAGAGAAAAGATTGCAGTAATTTTTTTTATTTCAAAAGTGTTCTTCATTACAGACAAGGGTGCCAAACTGTTAGTGGAAATTATTGCTCCAAAGGTAAATATTTAACTTGATTTTTTCTCACTTAACTTTACTCATTAAGATTCGAAATCACAGGAAAATCAAATAAAATATACAGAAGACTTATACTGATAAATAATATTTTGAAACTGTTATTCTATATATTATCATATCTGCAGCTTAAATTAATTTCTCTTTCTTTGTAAAGCTCTGTGTCTTACACAGGTATTAAGCTACAGGTCTTGTTGACATTGATTTAATTCACATATTTCCACAAAGGATAGTAGTACAAGTCCTGAGATTTTCCTTATACATAATGAAATTTGTTTAATATAGGCCTGATTCATCCAGGTCCTTAAACACAAGACTCATTTGATGACAGCAGGACTATCTAAATTCTTAAAATAAATGACGTACTTAACATTTGGCATTGAGACCTAAAATAGGAATCTGGAAATAGATCTGTAACTACAGTCCCTTAAAACTGGCTGCTATATCATTAAAATTTGTCTTACTTAGGAATTAACATTTTTATTTGAAGCTGAGAATTTCTAGTTGCTTTTTTTTAGTATGTC
>WEIV01024869.1:1834-33102 GCA_013390005.1 Calyptomena viridis
GATCAAACATGCCAAGTGTGTATTTCCCAAGCTACTTGGGAATAGCATTCCTAGATATGGAGACTAAGTTCATTAAAGCTTATAAATTCTTCACAAATGTTACAGGCTGTGGTAAATCATGGCAGGGCTGTCAGAGCTGTTTCATACACAGAGGGAGAGGAGGAGTTCCCAAACCAGAAATACATACTTTCTTTCTTGTATCCTAACTAAATTTTACCCTGGATTCCTGCTGCACTGTATTTCTTCTACCTGTTCCTACAGAAATACTGTCAATATTGAGTTCAGCAGAGACAGACCCAGCACTACCAGAGAACCCAGGGAATGCACAGCCCATTTTCTCTCTCAGATTCATTCATTACCTTTATATTAAAAGAAAAAAGTTGATTAATGATGGCTCATAAGACACATCTAAAAGGTTCTTTGTGGTCAAAACCCTCATATATTTAGAAACTAAGTTTTTATTGTACCACAGCTTCTTTCCTAAGGAAGATGAAACCCAGGTCTGTGTAGCTCATGTGTGTTCTCCCTGTATACAAGATAATACTGCTTTAATTTGCTATAGACACTTGTTTTCAAGGAAAAGTTGGAAGCATAGAGGTTATTTTGTCCTGAAAGGGGATATGTAGGGTTTTGAGCAAGTGCTGGCTTAACATTAAGTGGCATTTGAAAAATGTAGTCCTTCTTTCTAGCATTCTTTTCAATGGTTTCCACATAGTTAATATTACTAGTTCTACCATCACAAAAATACCTAAAAAGCCCTTCTAGTAGCAACAATAAATCAATGTTTCCTGGTTTTGTGTAGCACTAAAAATGTTGAATTCTTGACATGCTGCAGAATAGCTTGATCCTGCATTTTGTATTCACCATATTAAATACTAAAATGTGTAGAAGATACTACCTGCCTTTCTTATAAATATGCTGAGGTTATGCATGTTCCCAGTGCAGCCCCCATCCTGCCTGCCCTTTCACTCTGAAGTAGGTGATGTGCCATCCTTCTTTCTGCCAGGAGAAAATGACTCATTTATGAAATCCTCTAAAAAAACCTGAGTCACCTGAAATCCCGAGATGAAGTGGATGTAGAACCTGGAAAAGTATTTCAACCTTCTTGTCTTTCACAAAGGTTATGTTGCACCAGTGGGTGAATATGCAGAAATATTGTCTCTGCCTCTTTAATAGCAACTCTGATTTCACAAAAAATCAAACATAGCAAATCCTGGAATTCTCAGCAGCATCAGGAGAAACCTCAGGTGCTTCACATGAGGATCCCGAGTACCTGTTTCTGGTTTAGAGTTATCTGAGTTACCTAAGTCTTCTTATTGAACAATGGCAGCAGTATAATATTACTTTGGAAGTTTTTCTGACTCAGGTGACATAGCAATTGTCAGTATGTGAATTGAAGTTGAGCAATAGTTTTGCTGAAATAAAAGTATCTGCTGCTTCCCTAACAAAAACACTAAAGTGGATATTTGTATGGCTGAGTGCTGAAAGAAATCTAATATATCTATATAGACAGACACATGTATTAGAACACCAAAAATACCCCAGCTGGTTATCTGTCAACTGGATCAACTTTCCAGTTCAATTTACTGTAGTGATGTAGTGACACATAAGAGATATAATGTAGAAAGTTGTGTGAGAACTTAAACAAGTGACTGGAAGGGCCAAGGGAGAAATAGCAAACACTTAGGTTTTACACGATTCAAAAGCTGATTGTCATGCATTAATGATTTTGTAATGAAACTGAAATTTGCTAATTTTAATTCCACTTTTCATAGATTTTTGCCACGGTAATACAAAAATAAAATCACTATTTTTCCCAGGTTCGTAGCAATCAAGTTATTTTCAAGAAAATTGGAGTGCAATGAATGGCTTGCTGCTCCAGCAAGGGAGGGCTTTTGTTCTTGTACATTCCTTCTTTGTTCTTTTCTCATAGCAGAGAACTCCCTTGCTCCCTCATCCATGGCCACACTGCCCTGCACATTCCTTTGCCATCTCTCTGGCACTCAGCAGACAATTCTGTGAGTCATTTCAGTTCATTAATCCAGCAGAGAAGAGACTGCTTTTTCCTGACAGACTTGTTTTCTGGCAAGTTGACATATTGCTTGAGCTCACGGAGGAATCCAGAGAACACGAGTTTGTGCAAGGTAAAAGTATTGACAACTTCTGACTGGAAGCATGGAATGAAAAACCAGGGGGAAAGGATTGTTGTCTCTCTCCTTCAGGGTCTGTGAGCTTTTACATCAGCTCATCTTGACCTGCCACTGTCTCAGGTCATTGAATGCCAATATTAAGGAGAACAGAATTTGTAATGCAGTCTTGTTTCTCTTCTACCTTCATGCTCATCTAAAGTAAATTACTCTCATTTTGGACTACTCTGGCTTCTGTAAAACATTGTACTCCATTCATTCTATCAGTCTGGACTATATTTTGGAAATACAAATAGTTCAGACTAAAGTTGGTTTGAAGTGGGGATTGAAGCAAAACTCAGGGAATACAAAGCATTACTACATTCTGCACTTAAGCTCTTATATCACTGTCCTATGAGGCTATGACTTGATTAAATTCACAGGTATGCACACACACCATTTACAAATTGACTGTATACACAAATGTTTTGAGAAGATAGCTTTATTTACTTTTTGTTTGCATGTGTTCCTTTGAAATATCTTGATTATAGGCTTATCTCGTGCTCACAGTAGCATCAGGGAAGAAAGCTAGATTCTGTTTCCCCTGGGAAGCTGTGCTGTTTCTAATTGCCTCTGGAGCTGCAAAACAAATTGCTGTATTATTGCTCTGTATACTTCCATCTGTCACCCATATTACTGTAGTTTATTACTTTATCATTGATATCAAAGCCATCTTCTATCAATAGTTACTAATATAACTAATGCTACTGACTAAACACTATAGCAAGGTGCATACTTTGAGTGGATGTTAACTCTGAGACCTTCCTATGTTTCCTGTGGCTTTTGTAGTTATTTCTGTACTATTTTTTGCAAGTCAAAGTTATTTGTTCAATTTTTCCCTGCTACCAAATTTCAAAGGAGTTTGCATGCTTAGCTTTATATGAATGGTATCCCATTGTTTCAGGTGTAAGTCTAAGTTAAAGAATAGTCATCAAGTTCAAATGAATTATTCAGAAGCTTTCCCAGTGGCATATGAAGTCCCAATGCTACTGACATTAATCATCAATTTTGGCCACAGATGCTATTGCCAAAAATACTCATTGTACAGTGCTAAATTTCCTCCATGACTTGCTGTTGCATGTCATGTTCTGTATTTGTCATGCTTCTCTCATACCCTTAGACAATCTAAAAGTATCATTAGCATAAAGTCAGTATGTTTGTTCCTGTTGCTTCCTTTGCAGCTCTACCATGTGCTGTCAATAGGAAATGAATTTCAGCAACTCGTGTAATATATCAATTTTTCAAAATTACAATCAAGAAGTAACCTCTTCCTAACATCAAAGTTTAAAAAAGTTGCTATGTTAACATCAATTTCATGTCCTACAATGCTGCCTTGAGTGCACTCATTTTTTTTGTTAACATTTATTACCTACCTCAGAATTGATTCACAACATTAAATTAAAAGCCAGTTTAAGATTTTGTGGTGTTCTCTAACTTCCTGACTTAAATGCTTGTAAAAATCCTAAATCAATAAACTCCTTTTGCAGATGATTGTCCAGTGAGTGATAGTGAATGAAATGCATCTCTGGTGCATTTTGGTACAGGTCATGACTTAAAATTAAGTCTTCCTCAGCAACAGAACTGAAGAGATTAAATTAAAAGGTGCAAATGCATTAACTGAACCAGTGACATTGCAGTGGTGTCACAGAACTCTGAGCTTTGTTCAAAAGAGAAGAGCACAGTTTGGTGGGTTCAGGAAAAAACTGTAGTCAAACACTTAGAAAACCTACAAGACTTGGCTCACCACTGGAATTTTTCTCAAGGATTTGGGGAAGATGCACCCAACCCCAGTAGTGCAGCCATGCACATCCCTGCTTCAGTGGCCACAACCTTTCTGCTCCATCACATCTCAGTTAAAAATAGCTCTCATACAACACTCAGCAGCACAGATATGGCACAGACACCCAGTAAGTCTTGTTCCTTGTGCATTAATTTACTTTTCAGCTGGCATCACACATCACCAGTTAGTCTCTTCATTTATAGATCACTTGTGGTCTCATTAAGACACTAATTTTCAAAACTGACATCCTATGTTCCTGCTGTCTTGCTTCTAAACCTGGAATGGGTTTGCAAACATTTTGGGAACTGATTATCTCTAGTTGGGATAGGGGAGAAAGGATTTCTGATATACTGAGAATTGGTTTGCTGTTTTGAAATACCTGGTTTGAGTGATGTTTGGTTGCATTTAAATTTCCATTGTGTTGGTTCTTTGTGTTTATGTAGCTGCATAATGTGCCTTTAAGCACCCCTCTGGCAATAAAAACCAAGTTTATATTATATTTATGAATGTTAGCCTTGGTACTATCATTATGTGAACATACAACATTAGAATATAGTAATTACAGTTACAGTAATTTTACTATTTTGTTTTTACATATTTCTGTGATTTTTTTATAGCTTTTTTATATGTATGCTCACCTAATACAGACATAATATATTTGTTAGTTTGCCCAGTGTTTTCCAGTTTAGCAGTGCTCACTTGTCTCCTTCTTACCTAGCAGATTGTTGCAGCTTTCTGAGCTATTCTCAGGTGGACTATCCTGCCACTAATTCATCTGAATTTGGACTTATTTTAGCTATCTAAAATAAACTGATCTAAATTTGGACTTATTTTAGCTATCTGATTTTAACTGTGGCGATAATAAACTTGAAAGGTTTTTAGTCTCCCATTTTTAAACCTCTCTCACAATGATTTATGGGTAAGTAAAATAAAAGCTCTGCATTCTTTCTCCCAGACCTGTCACTGTCTGAAATACTTTCATCAGCCTCTGTGTAAAGCTGTGGGGAGCATAAAGAAAGATGAGCAATAAAAGCCTTCCAGCAACAAGTTGTGTTTAGTTCCTGTTCAGCTGAAATGATTCTTCAGCACATGTTGTGGGTACAACTTGCTTGTGTGGAGTCCAGAGACTCTAATCTCTCTCTTCTTGCACCTCTTAAGAACTTGTTTTTCTGGACACACAGCCAGAAAATTGTGGGACAAGAAAAAAACCACTGTCATTTAGTGAATTTACATAAATTCCTCAGCATGTTCACACTTAGGGGTTTAAAGCAGCCCCATCAACTTGTGTTCAGGGCTTTCACCTTCAGTTATAATTGGTTTTTCCATGTGATTCTGTAGATAGCTTCAAAGAGATGGGTCAGTGGAGCAAGTTATTCTGAATAAAGGCATTCTGAGTACACTTATATTACTTTTCCTACTCTCATCCCAAAGCAACAAGATAATTTCTAGATAATAAGGATTTGGGTATTTACAAATGTATAGCAAATGCAAAACTGCACTGACTGGAACATGGAACATACAAGGAACAGGCTGAGAGAGGTGCCCTGGACAAGAGTTGGGTGAAGGGAGGGAGGAACAGAATCTAATTGCTGTTTTCCACATGGGGGCAAATGGAGAAGATGAAGATGGACTTTTACAAATATACACAGTAAAATGCAGAGAGGCAGCTAGCATTTCCATGGCAACAAAGACAATTCCAGCCAGATGTCGGAGAATCATTTTTTCCCCTGGTCAAGCACCTATTTGAAATATGACTGGACAGAACACTGTGCAGCAGCTTTGTCTGACATTGGAGATCATTTGAGCACAAAGTTGGACAATTAAGGACCTGCACAGGTCCCTCCCAGCCTGAGTTATTTTATGATTCTAATTAAGATACGAGCTAGCTGCATACAGTTTTGTATTTTAAACTTCATTTTTACTCTCAAGATGGTGTTGGAAAAAGTTTCTGATACATTATTGTCTTTCACTTAAACCCTATTGTGAAGCTGTAATTTGGATTACTGGAATCACATGCAGAATTGCAATGAAAAATGACATAGACAATAAGCTGGAAAAAATCATTATTGACCTCTCTGTTGGAGACAGAAGTTGGAACACAGAGGAGACAACTAGAACAGGAACACTCACAGAAATTTCTGAAAGACCTCTAATTAAAACTAAATTCTTTCTGCCGTAACTGCAAGAATATTTTACTACAATCCAGTGAATATCATGCCCTTTGCTACAAGCTTTGAAAAATCCCATGAATTAACCAAAACTAGTAAGAATCTACTGCAAAAGTACTGATAGAGATAGCTTAATATTTTCCTCTAAATTTTTCTCAGAATATGAAGAATTGCCATAGTGCAAACTTAGGCCTAGTCTTACATACAACTTACATACAACTAGTTTTCTTATCTTGGTGCTTTACAAAAAACCCCAACAGACAGCATGAGATATTAACATTATATTCAATCACCTGTATCTGGAACTTGTTTGGAATTTCACATTAAACCCCTATGCCTAAAATATGAAATTTCAGTGTACTTATGCTCTGAATCAACAAAGGCAATTTAAACCATGGTGGTGTTAACATTATGTAAGAAAATAATGGAGCAGACTGTGTCAGCAGTCTATGGAAAAAAGCTAAAATACAGTGTAGTACAAAATCAGAAAATTATCAGTCTGTTATCACTTAGTTTTCTTATAATACTGAACAAGTGTGGAGTACCTGGTGAGTGGCTCAACTTTAAAAAGCTGCATTTCAGTTCTGTTCAAAAGACACCACATCTGATTTTGTCACACATGGAAAATGAGGATTGCCTAGGTGATCCATTAGCACCCTTTTCTCTGGCATATTCCAGTGTATATCCATATGTTAAATTATTTGTAGTTATTTGATAGCAAATCTCTTTTTTTCTTTGCTACAGTATACATATTTATTTAATATTTCACCAGCTAAACATCTCAGTAAACAAGGGCCTGAAAATAAGTAGCAAAATTCAATTTTCAGAAAGTAAGACTAAGGATTTGTCTAAAAAAAGACTCAAATCTAAAACTTCAAGATGAAGCTAAAGCTTATAATAAATTATTGTCCAGGCTAACTTTACAACCCATCCATGCACCAATTTTAGCACTTTAATTCTTTTGCCTGATGTGTTCAAGCTTCAGGTTATCATGGTGCAAATGATTACTTTGGTATGAATCTGTGGTTGTTTTCTACTGTGTTTATTATTCTGTAACTACCAGCATCTCTGAGAGACACTCAGTCTCTGTAATGAAAAGAAAAACAAATTCAGTCTTCAAGTAGAAATAATTTTTGAGCTATTTTGTATCTTTACTGAAGAAAAGGCTTCAGTCTTTAGTCATTAAAATCCTTGTCTGTTTAGCAGAAAGACTTGTTTTTCTTCCAGATGTTGTCACTGAACATGCACAGAAATGCAACAAGACTTGCACTTGCAAAGTGAGGTGAAATTTGCTTGTACCCAGGACTTTTCATTGCCACCAATAATTTTAACCTCAGATTTTGGGATTACTTTTAATTCTTTGTGATTACTTCTTTTAATTGAAAGCAGTTTCTAGGTGGAAGTCAGGTCCTCCCTATGCCTTGTGCACCATCTACTGGATTCTTTTTAATATCCTGCCAAAGGTTATCCTGTGAAATGCAGGATTTTCTCTGTTTTCCAGAAACAAAACTCACAATCTAGTTACTTTGTCTTGTGACAAAATAGGTCTTAATTCATCACAACTATGGCTTAATTGATGCCTTTCTGTTCAACTTCCAGTTGTGTTTAGCAACNTCCATCTGGTCCAGTGACTTCAACATGTGAAACCTATTCTCACTGAATAAATGTCAATGTATGACTACAAGAATCTTTTCCAACAAGAAATTTATAGGAAATATTCCTTTAAAGATTTTGCTTTGTAGTAAAAGTTCAAATTAGTAGTAATAAAAGACACTAAACCTATCAAAATGCTACTGAAAAAAAATGTTTAAAAACTCATTTAATTTAGCTGGGGAAATGAACAATTTGTTCTGAATTGGTTGTCTGAACTGTTTTAATGTACAGAACTTTAATTTCTAGCAAGAATTAGCAGACATGCACATGCCTCAAGACTCAATTTGAACAATTTAACTGGAGCTACTATCAGTCAAGAAACAAAATAATCGACTTTTTCATAACAATACAGGCAACAACAGGTATTAGTAACATTGCAAAGAAGGGGGTTTCATGGCAATACTGTTGATAGACAGGGACACAACCCCCCCACACTGAAAAATCCAGACCAGCACTAACACCACCAGCTGTCCCACCAGCCTGTGCACGGCTGGCCAGGAGGAAAGGCTGTAGTAGGAAACATGGAGATATATTCAGTGTGCNTTGTGTTTAGCAACATCATAAATTGTTCTTTAACATATGGCATCAATAATAATATTATAACTTATAACATTCTAGTTTG
Organism: Calyptomena viridis; assembly: GCA_013390005.1. Taxonomy (NCBI): domain Eukaryota; kingdom Metazoa; phylum Chordata; class Aves; order Passeriformes; family Eurylaimidae; genus Calyptomena; species Calyptomena viridis. The sequence continues at coordinate 10,244 of WEIV01024869.1, forward strand.
TGTAAAATACCTGAGGGAAAAAGCTACTTATTCACTAATTAAAATAAGAGTTGTAATATGGTCTGCCTTCTAGTGGATCTGCAGAGGAGTAAAATTTGGGTAAAACAAAATTTTAAAGACAATCTGCTATTACTTCTAAAAAGAACGAGAAACACCACTTAGTCTAAAGTTATCTCAAGTAATGTTTAAATGAGATCAAACGTGCCAAGTGTGTAATTTACTAATAAAACCTTGTGATTTTTTGTAGACACTCTGACTTTTATCATTCCATTAGACCACGAGCATTTACAAATCTTGGGTGCTTCCATCCCCTTAAGAGTCACAAAGGATTAATAATTTCATGCTGGTGCCTAAGAACAAAGATCTTCAAATAATGGGAAAAATTTTATACCAACATATAGTTTATACATAACTATTGATATGTTATACATATAAAGATATAAGAAATTTAAATGTTATAAATTATATTATGTTCTAAAATTATAAAATAATTTTATAATGTTGTATATAAACCTTATTTATACTTATAAATATTTATTTATAAAAAATATATTTATATATATTATACTCCATCTGGTCCAGTGACTTCAACATGTGAAACCTATTCTCACTGAATAAATGTCAATGTATGACTAAAAGAATCTTTTCCAACAAGAAATTTATAGGAAATATTCCTTTAAAGATTTTGCTTTGTAGTAAAAGTTCAAATTAGTAGTAATAAAAGACACTAAACCTATCAAAATGCTACTGAAAAAAAATGTTTAAAAACTCATTTAATTTAGCTGGGGAAATGAACAATTTGTTCTGAATTGGTTGTCTGAACTGTTCTAATGTACAGAACTTTAATTTCTAGCAAGAATTAGCAGACATGCACATGCCTCAAGACTCAATTTGAACAATTTAACTGGAGCTACTATCAGTCAAGAAACAAAATAATCGACTTTTTCATAACAATACAGGCAACAACAGATATTAGTAACATTGCAAAGGAGGGGGTTTCATGGCAATACTGTTGATAGACACTGCCACAACCCCTCCACACTGAAAAATCCCAGACCAGCACTACCACCACCAGCTGTCCCACCAGCCTGTGCACGGCTGGCCAGGAGGAAAGGCTGTAGTAGGAAACATGGAGATATATTCAGTGTGCTCTGTTTGCCCCAGCACCTGGCCAGGAGGATGTGTCTCTGGGAGCCTCTGAGGGTCACAGCTCCCACACTCCCATGTCCCACCTTCTGCAGAGCAGCACACACTGGATCCCTTGAGAAACTGGGAGGAGAGGTGCAGTCAGCTGAGGGACCAGCCCTTGGATTCCATCACCTCCAGCTGCATCTTGTACAGAGACACACAGACCTTGTGGCCTCCCCAGTTCTGCCTGCTCCCTTCAGAATGTTACTGCAGTTGTCTCAGAGAGATACATGGACTTGGCCCCCTCTTACCACTTTGGTACCAGCTGCTAAAGCCTCTTCAGCTGCTTTCTGTCCAGGTCCAGCTTGGTGTTTGCTGGCAGTAACCCAGCCTCTCAGCTGACCCAGCAGCTGGCACCATGGGCACACCTTCCTATCACCCACCACTTCCACTCCACTGGCTGGCAAATAAAACCTCAGCTGCCCTCAGCTGCTGAGGTGACACCACAGGTGACATTGGCCATTGTGACCCATGGTGCAGCTGGCAGTAACCCAGCCTCTCACCTGACCCAGCAGCTGGCACCATGGGCACACGTTCCTATCACCCACCATTTCCACTCCACTGGCTGGCAAATAAAACCTCAGCTGCCCTCAGCTGCTGAGGTGACACCACAGGTGACATTGGCCATTGTGACCCATGGTGTGACTCCAGTTGGTGGCAAGTAGATCTCCATATGAACACATGGACACAGAACAGAGAATCCCCTCTCCCAGGAAAATAGAATTTAATAACACAGGGCAGCTGATACTTATGACATCCAGGGCATCACCAAGTGACTGCACAGACCAGGGACCTTATCCAGCCCTTATCCCTCTATTTTCCTCAGCTTTTTCCTCCCCAGACCACCCACATCTCTGCCTTAGGTTCCTTCCAGATATATCTATCCAATACAGTTGTGGAGAAGAGATGACTGAGGGGAATCTAACAAATACTTATCAACAAGTATCTGAACTTTCAACGTGCCTGAGTTAGCTCACATTATTAATACAATATGCAGAGAGTTAAAGAAAGCTGAGGACATGAAAAAAGGCTAACTAGAAGACCAAGTTTTGCAATTCTCCCAAAGGATTCATTTTGGCAGAGCAGAGGTGGCCTTTTTTCTCTCCATGCCTTCCTTCATGCAGTCCTGGCTGTGGCAAAGAGCCAAGAGATCACAAGAGACCAGCCTGCATTTGGCATCTGGACATGAGAGCAGGAATGTGCAGTTAGTGTATATTATAGTGTGTAGTAGCTGCACACAGAGACAGCTACTCCAAATAATTGTATTTCTGCAGTAGAGAGAACACATCCTAGCAGATACTCTTTTGTCATTTGAAAGTTGTGATGTGTAAGTGGTGTGTAGGAGTGAGTGGGCATTTCTAAAGGCTTTACAGGAAAGTAATAAAAAATCCTTGACTCTTTTGAAAACACAGATCTTAGTGTCTTATATTCTCGTTGGGGAGAAGAGAACTATCTCCCCCTTTCTTAAAGACTTTTTGAATTGTAAAGAAAAATATCTATTTTTCCTGTAATAACCCCTAACCTCCACTATGTGTTTTAGAGTTTCAGTAACCACACATGGTCAAAGTTAAAAGGAGTGCAGGAAGGGGCAGCACATGGTCTCTGCAGGAAGAAAGCTATCCCAGGACAAAGGTCTATTACATTTCACTTAAAAGACAGTTCTAAAGAAGGTTGTCTAGTGTGTGAGCAGAGAGAACATCCTTTCCAGTTTGAGAAAAACTGGAAAAGTGTAGCTGTAAGCTGTTAGTTATGTTTCCTGTAGCTGCCAATCATGGGATAGCAATTTACTGCTCAATTTGTCAATTAACAACTAACTGCTGTATTTCTAGAGCACCACTGTGCTTTTTTTTTATCACATTGTTAATTATATTATTATGATGTTCTGAGTTTAATTAAATACTTCAGTCTTCCGTTTTTCTTTTAAAAAATCATGGTATTATTGCTACTGGAAAGCTGAATAATATTGTTATTAGTAAAGAAAAGGTCCACCTTTGCTTTTGAATGTAACATTAAAATAATGTTCTGTGTAGCAAATTACTTTCCTCACAATTAGAATATTTTTAACCCCACTTAGAAAGGTGAAAGAAGTAACTCAGGCTTTTGGAGTGAGGATCAGTCTATCTTAAGTGGGTAGTTAGGAACAAATTGTTTTATCCCTAACAGATCTCATTTGGTGGATCACTATCATCAGGGCTATTCAAACATCACATTAAGAGTTCTCAAAATATCAGTTGTCAGCTTTAGTCATTATTAAAACTAGGAAAATAAGTGATAAAGAAGAAATAAATTCTGCTCAGAACCAGAGAGCTGGTTGTTCAGAGAGTATTTTGATGTAATTCACACATTCAGTAGCAATTAAATTAACATCTGAACTGTAAAATAACAGTTGCTAACAAAGTTTACCAGCAAATACCATTTACTTCAATAAATCCCAGAAGTGACAGAGTAACACATTTATTGATCACTTTACCAACTAAAGGTACAATTTTATACAGTCAGTCAACAGCAGTAACGTACTTTATGAGAAGTTATGCTTTTAAAAATGGTGTTTAAAATATGGATTCCACTACAACTTTTCAAGCTAAGCTTTTACAGTGCTAATCAAAACAACTGCTGTACTTGAACTTTTTCCCTAAAACATCAGCAATAATGTTGCAGACAAAGTAGCTTTTCCATTGTTAATGTGGGTTTAGAATTAACAAGACAACTTCAAAAGGTTTAAAACATCCATAACATTGTCATTACTTTAACATTCACACAGATAAAGTGATACATTTAATACTTTCTAGCATTAATAAACAGTGTAAAAATATATTGCATATATATATATATATATATATAAATTTGTTTCCTTTTCCTGAAAAACCCTAGTACAAACTAGTAGCATATGATCCCCCCTTCAAGTTTCTTTTACTTATTTTAAAGATTGAAGAGTAGTACTTTTAAATTAACAGAAACAGAGACATGGAAATAGAGAATCACTGTTGTGCAACCGCCTGTCATGGTTACTAAGCATCATTAACCCCTTGGGAATGGTGGTTCCATTTTTGCTACACACCACTCAGAAATTTGGCACTGACTGCAGTGAGGAGAAGATCTTGCCCAGTGTGCTGGATGGTGCCTGGCCCCCTTCATCAAGTGGTTAAAAATCTTTGCTTAGGACCTGTTTATCTGCTATAATTAAGATTAAGAAATGCTACGAGCAAGTTGTTCGTTTGCAATAATGAAAAGAAGGTTTGGTGTTAAATTAGTGAGGGAAAAAAGTAAACTTGGAAGGTTAAATGATCATGTAAAATTTTTACTGTGTTGAAAATTTCACAGTGAACACAGTAGGCTAATACAGCTGAATGTTAATGTTTGCAATGCCTGCAATTATAAAAACTGCAGGTCATTATTAGCACACAGCAGCTTCCTGGTTGACAAAAGACAAATGAAAATAAGAAGAGAAACTAACAAGCTTCACTGAAGGTTTTTATCATACTGTACAGTGCTCCAAGGAAGACTATGTCAAGACCTATCTCTACATCCCAACTGCCTAACAATTAAATTTTAATTAGTGCTCTAGGGAATCAAAGACAAAACAGTTTTGCCTCTACTCTTTATGATCAGGTCCTGACAGCATGCACATCTACATTTGTGCAAATCAAGAATGAAAACATCTAAACCAAATTAGAAATGGCTGTTTGATCAGCATGGACAGATAAACAAACCAGCAAAAGAATAAAGCACAGCATGGATAAATAAATGGTTCATGACCCAAGAAAATCAACCTCGAACATTCAAAAATTATACTTCTGTATAAATATATATTTCTCCTCTAATATTTAAATCTGTGAAACATAAAACCTTGCTAAGAATAAACTTCAATATACTTATCCAACATTGACCATTTCTCTGCTTTACAGAATGTAAAGACAAATTACTTTGTATTATAAGCATTATACAAAAAATTTTCCCTGCTGCAATAGTTTGCCAAAGCTGATATATTCTTAACCCAGCAAAAAGATAAAAACAAACACATTTTTTTTGCACCCTATAATTTTTTTGTCTATAATCTTGCCATGTCATACACTACAGTGCTAACAAAAGTAGTTTGCCAACATGATTTTACACAGGACATCAGTTTGTAGGTTACCTGACTTTACACAAAGCCTTTGTAAAAAACTAGTACATGTTTAGCATGAATATTACAGACATACACAGCACTTCAGCTGCATTAATATAACCCTATTTAACAGAGCCCAGGCTGCATTATTTCACATTATTTATTTACTTTGTTTAAAAATAGCATTTGAGCAAATGCAAGCATACAGAAACTCACCTGATGTAAACTGGAACTTAATTCACCACTGTGGGGATAGAGATTGCTACCTTATTTTCTTATATTGTTGTTCATCCTAAAATAGCTCCTGATCAAAATGCAAAGATGGATGAACTGAATGTATATTTTGGGCCAAATTTTTAATTAACTTGAATGTAACTTTATACATGTTCCTGATCTTTTCTGAAAAATGTGCAAAGTGATAGAAAAATCTTGCATAAAGACAACTGAAGGTAAATGTTAAGACCTTTACAAATGTTTACATCAAAATTCACTTTGTACAGTGCCATAAGCTTTACAGTAACTCACAAAAAAAAGAGATGCTGTATAACTACATTTGAAAATTAATTCATTGGCTGTTTAGTTGCAATGGAATATGGTAGTAGCTTAACATTTTTCCAAATCAGGTTATTCAGTTGGGCCTTTCAATGCCAATTTCCAAACATAAGGTATTTTAAAAACAAAAAAAAGCCTCTCCTGCAGTTTTGCCCTCATGCCCCAAAGTAGTGTTTATGTGCATCCACGTGTGCATGTGCATGAATACAAAGATAACTTACTTTTTAAAAAATCATTTCACACTTCCAACACTGCAAATGTCTGTCAAGCATGCCCAGCAAACAGGCAGGATTTTTCCCCTTTTATTTGTTATCTTGCCAAAGTCTACTTTGAGAGGATGATCAATTAGTTTGAACAAAACAAGCCAATTCAAATGTTTTCTGACAACAAAGCAAAGAGTCGTATCTGTAACTTGTTTTGAAATCCATCTTCATAATAGGGATTTGAGGCAATATAGCCGAGGCTAATATATTGAAAAACATGAAAAAATCCCAAATATGCTACAGTTATTTCTCCCTGTAAAAACAAACTACTTGGACAATTAATATGTGGAGGTTCTATCTGCAATATTCTTCTGCTTCTGGAAGTACCATTCCTAACTGAGACATCATTCAAAGCATTGGCTTTGAGTTTAATGAGCAAGCAGGAATGCAACTACAGGTCTCTCACTGGTTTTAGGATTCTGAAGACCTGAAAAGAACAACCCTGACCAGCATCTCCAGCTTGTATTAGAGAAGCCAAATGGGCACACAAAATGAGCAACTGAATGTCTAAATGCTATTTTATGGGCAAACACTCCAAACACAGGAGGTACAAGTGTCTCAAGTTCAGGTACTCCAGACTGAGAGTTTCACACAAGTTTGAGAGCTGTCATTGTGCTTCAGGTACTTTATTTTATAAAGGTCCAAGCAAGACCAGAGTCCCTTGGCATTGTATGACACTCCTGTTTGCTGTTCCCATCTCATTACACCACAACTTTATACTTACTAATGGATGATGAACAACTCCATGTGTATGTAGTGAGTGTCAACCCACTTCACAAAGTTTGGACAAAGAAAAATATGCTGAACATAATTTTAAATGGTTTCTTGAGAGAACTAAGAGGAAAGCTTGTTTTCACCCTAACTCTCTCCTGCTTCCTCACTATGAAGAAACTCCTCTTTTAACATCAAATCTATTAGAATTGCTGAAGAGTGATTTCCCTCAGAAACAGCAACAGGGTAGGCAGGTAAAATCATAAAAGCCTCCTTAGATCTTTACCTTTGTGCTACAAAAGGGAGAATGGCAATGTCCCCACCTGGCCAAGCTGACCAGCATTGACTGCAGGACTAGAGCTTGGCCCTAGTAAGATTTAAGGTTTGTGTCAGTATTTACATGGTTAACTACTTAGCTGGATCCAAAGAGGATGTGTACACACACACACACACAAACCTACACAAGTCTTCTGCATTACACTACTTATTACCAACTCATTGACAAGCCAAGAACATAATATTCACACTACAAACAATGTACACAAAGGTGTAGTTATTTTGGCACTCACTCAAGGCTAACAGTCAGTTAAGACACATATTAGTGCAACACGTTACATTTGCTCTATGATGAAGGTAAAAGGTTTGCTTTTGGCCAGTGCAAACAGAGAATTCTTATTCACAAATGACAGGCATGTGCCCCCAGAATACATGCAGCACTGAAGGCAGGGTTATGTTCTGGAAATCATACATGCAGGCACAAAGAATTAAAATTAATTTTATAACTATGAAAAGCCTTAAGGAAAAAACCTATCGATTACAATCTTAAAGTTTTGGGTTTGGAGGAAGATACATGAGGATTTTCTCTACAGATGGTTACAAATGGCTGGGATACCTATCACTTGCAAGCCAAATCCATAGTAGTGCTTTGCCTTTTTGTTCTGCCTAATTCCAGCTACCCTAAAAAAATTAATTGATCCAATAGAGAGAAAATATGAATGACTGAAATGCTAATTTGTGAACAAAGCTTTGTATAATGCCAAAAAATTGTCAGAGGAATTTTCAATTCAGGTAAGGTCAGTAAAATATATACTTCAATCCAAAAATATCTCTGAAGGCCAATTTCTATACTAATGATAAGAAATATTGTAGGTTTTTTTAAAAAAAAAAGGGGGGGCTAGATTTTTTCCCACTGTCCAATATTCGACATATCCCTTGGGATTCCAAATATTTGATTACAATTAATAACTGTTCACATAGGACACAATTTGTTTTTTAATGTCTCCTTCTCCATAACACCATTGTGATAGCTTTGATAACCACAAAGAGGACAATACTTTTTATTTGTGATATTTCCATATTGATGGCTGCAAAATTCTCAGCAAGTAACTAAAGCTCATGGAGTGACTAGAGGGAATTAGTAAGCAAGCACTAATAAGAAAACCCTCTTTGACTTCTGCATATTTAATTTAAAAACTAGCTCGCTTTTAGAAAATTATTTGTAAGGACTATTCATTTGTGGCAATAAGAGTTTTTATTTCTTGTCCTCAATCTTGCAAAGGTTTTCATGGTCACGTTAAGACTCAGTGGACACACAGCTAAGATGGTGTACTGCCACAGTATTCAAATAAAGTTTGAGCTTGTTTTTTAAGTCAGTTATTTCTAAAAGTTACCTGAACTTTCTGATCAGATTTCTTCTGGTAGCATGTTCTGTAGTAATGAAAGCAAAGATAATTAGGAACAAATAGATGTTGCATAGGACAATGCTGCATAGTGTAAGATGCTCAAAATCACCCTGGAAATTTAGATGGAATGAGCTGAGCTGCCCCCAAAAAAAGAGATAAATCTTATTAGGTACCCATGTTGTTACTTCAGACATTAGTTACAGTTTGGTGCATGGTGCACAGGAAGAGAATATGCTCTACAACACTTCAAGGGCCCCTCCTGCCCCTCCTCAGCTGCCCCTTCCAGTCATCTTTGAGGTACCAGCTGTCCTGAGAGTTGAGGGAATAGCAGAGGGAATAAGAAAATGTACTTTGCCTCATTCCCAAGCAGGCCTGGAACTTAAGAGCTAATAATCAAGCTAGTATTTAGGCTTTTAATTTCCTAAAGATATTAGTAGAAAAGTAAGAGCTGAAGTATGTGGCTGCACCCCTGACACACAGCTGCACATGGTGCTTTTATTCACAGCCATTATCTTTCACACCAAGTATTGTAAAAGAGAAAATCTTCACAAACCAGCCACAACTTTTCTTTGTAACTGTCATATCAGAATGATGTCTTTTCATGCACCAATTTGAGGTTTAAAATTATCTGACTGTAGAAACAAAGAAGAAACAAAGAAGTGTGTTCCTCAAAATCACATATCTGACCCATCTTCTCAGGTCCTGATTCCAAGCTTACTATGCCACTGAAAGAATTTCCAAGTTTGCATCAGGTCCATACAAAGTGCTTTGGTTCATGGCAAGCACTGTACAATGCACAAGCAATGCAAAGTAAATTCTGGCAGAACCCCAGCATGTTGCACCAGCCTCTTTTAAGCAAATAGAGTAGCTCAATTAGACAGTGTCAGCTTGGATCCATCTGCACTCTCAATTTCTTTGCATGCCTTTCTATCTCATGAGTGTCCTGGTCTCTCTCACTTTGAACTAACAACTTAAAACCTCCCTAACCACCCACTCCTCCTATGTAGCAACATTCTGGCATTACTGACACTGTGTATTTGGGTACCTGAGAAAGCCTGTCCCTTGTGCACCTCAGATTCAGTGCCACCTGATGTACCACACAAGGCAGCTAGCCAGCAACAGCCAGAGCAGCAGGGTTTTCACAGGGGTCTGCAGAAGCCTGGACTTCACCCTTTATTCAGGCTGGTCCAGGTCTTCTCAGTTACCACTGAATTATGTGTCAATGGGAAAAGTCAATGGGAAAAACAGGGACATTGGTTTTGCTGTAACTTAGCTGAAGGATTTATCAAGAGTTAGAGGCCCAGCCTTTTTATTCATAAAAACCCAGAAGTATCCTGGAGCCTTCTTCAGGTGCACAGGCACCAGTGATGCAGAAGAAGGTTTTCTACATTTAGACAGTTCACTACCATGCCAGAATAATTTAGCTGGTTTTGGTATCAAGTGTTCTATTTCCTGCCTTGGAGTATGACAGGTCACCAGTGAGACACAGGAGTGGAGAACCCTTCATTCCATGGAAGTTGTTCTTCAAGAACACAGGGTAACTCTTACAAAGGGTTCACAAAGTTGGACTCTTCTCATCCTGAGCATCACTACATATTCCCAAAATCTTCCCAGGCAACCACAGCCATCCATGGGAACAGCCATTTCCATCTTTACAAGAACACGTGCTGAGTTTTGGCAAACTTCCCTCCCTCTTAAAAACAAATGCCAAAATAAATTATAAAAACCCAAAAAGATCTCCAAGTCCACAAGAAGTCCTTGCCTTTTGTTTGCTGTTGTAGTTTTGGTTACAAGAAAGGCTACATGCAATGTCAGCCCAACAAAGTGGGACCAGTTTAAGGGCTGAAAACCAGTGCTCTCTTTTGCATACATTGGCCAAATACAAACTGTTGACCTGCATGGCACTGCTCACCTAAATAAATGTATGTACTCTGAGGGGGATGCTGATATGGGTGGGGGGAGAGAAATACCTATTAATCTTTGTTTCAGAGTTGAACATGAAAATTAGTGCTTGAGCTCTTTTAGAAAGCAAGCAAAGCAGATCTGCAAGCAGCTGGTTTTGAATACTGAATATTTTAGCTTTGTAACTTTCAGAGTAATACATGGGGATACTTGTTCAGCTCTTGCAGAAAACTGGAGAGGTCTTTTCTCTCCTTTTCAACCAATATATATATATATATAAAAAAAGCTACTTTTATTCCAATTAATTTCTTTTGGCATTCTGTGCCCCAGGCAGGTCACACTCAGCTGTACCTTAAGCCTGTGGGACTGGTTCTCCTGGAAAGCCATTCCCAGCAATACTATTACTCCCAAGTTCAGCAGCAAAAGTGAACAGAGAATCAAAGCCCTCAGCTTCAAATAAATCCAAAATAAAATGTAGCTCAGTTATAATGGTACATTTTTTGCAGGCAAATTGCACCTAATTATATAGACATTAATTGTAAATGTCTTTATTCCAAGGAGAATAACCTTTCTTTATATATGTTATAAGGAACTTATAGGGACTAAGTGCCAACATAGGTGCATAATAACATTTATTTAATAGCAGTCTGATTGGCAGTGTTTAGTCATAACAAGTATTTTAAAGCATTGTTAGCTTAATGCCCCCTTCATTTCCAATGTGAGGCAGTGCAGACTTGAAAACAGCAAAAAGCCTTAACAGACTTCTTAGTAATGTCTTGTTCCTCACCTCTCAGGTTAGTAAAATAGCTCCATCCAAATCCAGCCAGTCAGAACCATGCAACAGTACACACAGTAACAAGCACAAAGTATAGACAGGAGGACAGTAAGGGGCTGGTATTTCCCACCTCTTTCTGTTGACATAAAAGACTTCAGAACCTACACTGTCCTAGAAAATTTGTTTCAGTTTTTCTATGAGTGTTGTATGACAATTACAGGCTAGCACCTAATGTATCACAACCACTTACTCCCCAATAATACATGGTTGAATGCTTTAAGAAAAGTGCCAGATCCCATATAAGACATTTAAAAAAAAAACCCCCAAAACAGTAGTCAAATTAAACTGTGTAAGTACTGGGATATTCTCTTCAGAAAGACTGCTGTGAAAGACCCTCTTTTCAAGAGGTTCTCTTTGACATCCTCAGGGCAACTGGACATCTAGGAATGTTTGAGATATTTTGCTTGAATTGACAGTATTGTATAACTGCTCTTGACTTTGGCTTTATTGTTTGTTGGGGGTTTTTTCCCTCTAAAGCTCAACAAAATGATCTCTTTTTTTACCCATATATTTATTTATTTAGTTTTGCCAATATATGCATGAGGAATGTAATGAAGTGGCATTGTGCTGCTAGTAGCTCAGATGTTGAAATCAGTTCCAGTTCCTGAAGACAACTTCTTGACAACATAGTCTCAACATTCACAATAACCAAAACATGTGGGATTCATAACATTATTCTTACAAATATATACTCTATCTCACTCTGTGTTGTAAACCCTCAGCCTTACTTGTTTCCTTGTACTTTATGATCGTATGTGCCTGCATGCTTATAACCAGATACATATCCTGAGTTATCCACCAGATCTTCTCGGCCAGCTCTGCCTTTTCCTTTCCCACTGGAATCAAACCTCTCTTTGTGGGAACCCGTGAATTTGGAAGTATCTGTAAGGCGTGATACAGTTGGAGATGCAACAGTTTTCTATTGGAACAAAGAAAAAAAACAAAAACATGCATCAGAAATCCACTATTCTTAATGCAAATATTTGTGCTACTGACACATTGCTAATAACAAAGTCTATGGAAAAACCTACTCATTTCCAGCAAAAGGATACACAAAATGTTCGTTTCTTGCCATTACATACAAGGATGATAATCATACAAATAAAACAAAATTATGTATTATTCCTTTTGGAAGAGACTTTCAGTATGAGATACTTTTGATTAATAATCAAGTTCTAAGCACCAAAGATATGAAGAAGTCATGGGGAACAGCCATGTTCAAAATCCAGCCTGTCAACATTGAAGCATAAAAGCTTGGCTCCACCAATATAGAAAAAGCAAACCAATACAGCTAGAATTCATTGCCTCAAGAGACAAACTAATTCTAAATTCTAGGAGTCATGGGAGGAGTGACAATCCAGGAGGACTGAAAGTTATTTTGCAATGTTAGCAGACTAGCAGCCTATGAAATGGCACTGAGCAGACTTTCCTTCCACTGAGTCATATCAGGCTCCATACAAATCAGTTTCACTGGCATCAAGACAAAGAAAATTTGACTATACAAACAGAAAAAAATGTGTTTTATGTAACAATATAGGAGCATGCTAACCTGTGTGCTTAGAGCTGGGGACAGACACTTTGATCCTTAAACTTGTATTTTGAAATCAGAAGAAAAAGGTCACTAAGTGAGAAGGGAAAACACACAAGACTTTTGCAAAGTAGCAGAAATGGAGCTAAAATCAACAAAGAGTGCTAAAACCTGGGTACCTTTTTTATGTTTGCTACCCTGTCAGGATGCATTCTAGAGACAGAAGTGACATAGGCTTCATTTCAGTGAAGTAAATGCTCTGGGAAACTTACCAGTCATCAAAAACCTCATTCCCTCCCTACCCATCCTCAGTGCAAATAAATGCTCATTAATGAGACTTAACAAATAGGCTTTCAGAGTGACCTACAGCTCTTCCAAAGGACAGCATATATTTAATACCTTTCAGTGATGAACATTAAATTATCAGAAACTTGGGAAAGATGCCTGAATCTGTACCAAGAGGAAAAGGATACCTGGATCCAGTCAGACTAGGAAAGAATGCTGTAACTTGTACATCATGGAAGCCTCCACACCATTTAAAATAATGTGCCCTCTGTTTTGAGGGAATCTGTCCACATACATAACTGCTTCCTGAAAAGCTCAGGTTGTAAACTTGTACTTTTCTCCCTCTAAACAGTGACATGTTCAACACTGCACTGCTCTGCAGCAGTACTTTGACATAAGGCCCCAAGGGAAAAGGTGTGGGGAGGTGTGACTTCTGCCACTACCTGAAAGAAAAAGAACCACTGGAGCATTCATAGCTCAAAACACCATTGCCAAATGACCCTTAGGGACTTTTGCCTTGCAGCCTCAGAGTAGTATTTGCAGAAGTGGTTATTTCTCTATATTGAAAAACGAAAATCAAGACAACGCTCAGGAAGAAGTCTTGCTCCTAATACATAGTTTTCTTGCTCACATTGATCTGGTAGCACCTTATAACCAGGAAAACCCTAGATGCAAGACAAGGGCAATATTCAAATATTCAAATTATATTCAAGGGCAATTTTTCAAATAGTAATTAAACTTACCATTAGAAATTCTCAGAATAGCAGTCTGTCCTGAGAATGAATTTGGTAAAGGAAAAGGCAGTCAATGAGAGTTTCTGAGATTTCTCTCTGTATATGACAATATAGAGTGCATGTACATCGAGAGAAAACTGATCTCTGTAAAGTAGTGGTATTTAAAGAAAAGTAACTATCTGTTAAGTTTAACTACTATTTGAAAGACTACAGCTTCTGCACTACAGCTTCTGTTCCTGTGTTTTACAGGTGTGGCAAGAAATGTATGAAATTAGCCTCAATACACAAATTACAATAAAAACACATGTGAATTTTTGTGCTGTAACACATTTGGTAACATACATACTAAAACTTGGATAAGTGCAACACGAAAGGAAATGGACCCATATTAACATGCAAGAAGTAAAACAAGGATTAATGTTGGAGCCCCATGTTGGAGCAGGGCCTGGCAGGGACCTGCTGACCTGTGGGGAGAGGAGCCCAACCTGGAGCAGCATTTCCTGGTAGTAAGATGGTGGTGGTTGACACTGTCACTCATTTTTTTCCTTTTGTGTGAACACAAAGTTCAGGCTCAGCTGACTCTGACAGGTCTTGCTGATCCTCACCAGTGCCCAGAACACTATATGTATTCTGAAATTGGAGAACTGTAGGTGGAACAGATCTGAAACTGTTGCCAGAAGTCAGAAGCTTCCAGCCTTCTCTATCTCAACAGCCTCCATCCACTTGGTCTTCAGCTGTCACTCCTTCCTCACCTTGTATAGCTCGGGTTTTCCACAATCACCATGTCAGTCTCCTCTTCATCTTCCCCCTCAGTGTGGAACCTCAGGGCCTTGAAGACAGCACACTGCCCACAGGAGAGGGCACCACTGCACTGCCCTCCTGCAGGATCAGGAGCTCTCTGAAGCACAGGACATGGATACAGGACTCTTTCCTACAGAGGCCAAGGACTCTGATGTGCTCAGGGCAGTCCTGCAGACTTGTACTGATGGATGTCCATGTGCTGGACAGTATGTCCTGCAGCTTTTTCAGACCATCATAAAGTCTTCAAGCAGAACCACACAGCCTTAAGTGGCATTTCTAGGCCTCTTTGCACTTGTGCTGCACCAACCACTATGTCTCACTGAGCACACTCTGTGGGCTGCACTCTGGCTTCCTTGCACTTTCTCTAAAAGGTCTAACAGGTGAGAATACCATTTTGCCCACATCACCATCACCCTGAGCACCCATCACCCACACTGCAGTAGAATGTCCCTGCTGTACTGCCCTGACACCCACACCACTGTCACAGTCCTGAACAAACTGAGCTGCCTTTGAAATTTGCCCTCCTGTGAGCAGGTTTGAATGAGATCATCCCAGGTCTCTGGCAGTTGAAATTATTCTGCATTTCTGTGTCAAGGACCCTGATGAATACATACTGAAGTTCAACTGATTTCATTTTAAGAGCTAGCAATGACCAAAGAACATATCTGTTCCACAGTAGGTGTAGAAATGCATTCAACATTGTCATGGCACACAATTTTTGGTACAAGAAAAGAAAGAACCTCAGTCTTGCTCTTGTAACCTTTGTGTAGGAGTGAGGATAACTGAAAGGTCCCAGGCTTCATTTACATGGCTGATTATAAGCTGCCAAAGTTACATGTCCTGCACTGTATATTTTACTGGGAGATCACTACCAAATGAGCTAATAAAGCTCCTGGCTGTTCCCCATGACTTCTTCATATCTTTGGTGCTTAGAACTTGATTATTAATCTTTTAAGCTCTGCCTCCTGCCCCTTAGTTTTCCAGGAAGCAGGAGAGAGGAAATGAAAATGGAATCAGGAGTGAGGCCTAGAAGAATGTTCACAATTCAAAGGGAGAATCCCTGAACAGATGAAGAAGTTATTCAAATTTACTAAGGTAAGTGAAGAACAAAAAGGTTCAACATTTTAAGTCTTTATCAAAACTACCACTTGTTTTAAATGAGAGTACAAGAGTATTAAAATAAAATCTGGTAAAAATCTGACAAATTGTACAACTCAAAAGAGATCTTTCCACTTGACACTTACACTGACCATTCATACAGAACTAATTTCTGGAAAGACTGTATTTTCATTCACAGCTCTACAAGCAAAATTCAGGAAGATCACAAATTTTAAACAGATGAACTAAACTGAAGTATTCAAATTGATGGTACAAAAAGCTACAGGATAAAACTTTGGCTAGCCTAGGCATTTAAAAGGACAGCAAAACTTAGGTACAGTAGGCTTTGTAACTTCCTTTTCATACACAAAACTCAGTATTACTACTAATATTTTAAAGTGCAAAAGAAAGAACATTATAGTTCTGACAGACTTGGAACAAACAAGAAACAAAGACCAGACCATATGATAATTATTCTCAGATTTCCAGTGTTCTGGGATTCACATGGTGTAATTCAATGTATTTTAAGATGTCTTGGCTTTAGTCTTTTTGGCATTTCACACAACATCTTAGAACTGTTCAAAGAGGGGCTAAATGTAACTCCCTTTGTGGATTGCAAAGGAAAGCAGGTGAACACAACAACACTGCAGTAGAACAAAGGAGAACAAAGGGAGAACCAATCCATTTTGAACATCAGTTACATACCGTTACTCCAGATATAACTGGGCCTTTTCCTTCAATTAGTTTATAAATTTCTTGAAGTGCTTCTTCATCACTCTTGCCTTTAAATCGCTTCTTGGAGAGTTCTTGAAGAGCTTCTTTAAACTGGTCAAAAGTAATAGTTCTGCAAGACTTTCCCCTGTTGAAACACACAGCAATTGAAAGGAATTACAAGAGAACACAAAAAGCATTTCAAGAAGAGCAGAATGGTTCCAGTTCACAGGGAACAACAGAAAACTCCAACAGAACAGGAAGACTCATGCAGCCCATTTATGGTGTTAAATAAAATATATCCCAGGAAAATTACTTTGGGTTTTTATGTACATCAGCAGGATAGCACTTTAGAAACTTCCCTTGATGAATGTTTAGAAATAAAAAGGAATTAAAGAGAACTGGTCTGTAGCTCATCAAAGGAAATATAACCTTATTTGGTTGATCACCTGTAAAGTCTGCAAGCATAAGACAAGAACTGAAGCACCTTTTTTATTCCTCTTTTTTATTCCTCTCTGAATAACTGTTTATCATATTATTCACAGGTCACTCTTCATGTATTCACAATTAAGAATAATGCTATTATGTAAAGCAAACTATTGAAAAGCATTTAAAATTTGAAATTCCTCCTCTATTAAAGACTGACAAATTTGTAAACAAAGCATTTAAATCCAATACCTGTTTTCCTTCTTAGACCATCACTTTCAAAAACATTCACGGGTGCACAGTTTGATCAATACTTGCTGCTGTTTTCACTAACAGGAAGACCA
Source organism: Calyptomena viridis (assembly GCA_013390005.1). Lineage (NCBI taxonomy): Eukaryota > Metazoa > Chordata > Aves > Passeriformes > Eurylaimidae > Calyptomena > Calyptomena viridis. Next base: position 27,409 of record WEIV01024869.1, read on the forward strand.
GACTTCCACATTAGTAAATTACTCATTTACATTTACTTTTAGTGGAGAGGATGGTGCCAAATCTGACCAGCAGGAAATTCATGCTTTACAAACACAACTTTATGCTGTCATTCCTAGAGATCTTTTTGGGCCCATCAGACCAAAGTGCTCCATAGACAGAACTCTTACAAAGAAACTCAGCTTTCACTACAAAGATGTGTTTAAGCAAAAGGAGGTTAATGCATATCTGTTTTCCAGAATTTTAAAATATTCAGTTTAGGCAGCAGATGACAGTGTGGAGTACACACTGTTCCATTCTATTCCCTAATTCAAAACTATTTTTAGTGTTCAACATGTTAAAATTCAGGCATGAGGCCACAGCATTGTTGAGTTTACTCACCATTAAGAAAAATTCTAATTTTTCTTTTCTATGAATTATAACAGACACAAACCACACCTTTTCCTGTATTAATAAATTACAGATTCCCTGATCTTTTGGATAAGAATTTACACCCCCAAATTTAGCCACATGTTTGAGATAAAATTTAACAGATCAAACAGAAACATTTTCAAAAAGATGTTTTGATATCTATGCTGATACAGTCTTAAATAGGACCATCTTTAAAAGCAGAAAATGTTTACAGCATTACAAAATCCTCAAAGTATTATTTAAAAGTCCATGTTGCTGGGAAACATGCTACTACACAAATTTTGTTTGATGCTTCAGCATTTCTTTTTATGCCAAATTCAAAAGCATTTCAAGCAAATCAGGGAAAAAAAATAACCAGGCACCAGCACACAAGCCAGAGCTGCCCTTTCAACACAGACATGTTTATGTAGGAATAAACAATAGATGCTGGGATGGAGAAAGAGTGAACTGGCAACAGAAATCTTGGGCTAGAAAAACTATGCATAGAAATCCAATTTTAATTCAAGTGTCAAAAAATGTGAAGAGCAATTCAACTATGTGTCAATGATTTATCTTTGATCTTCTCTACAGTGGTCACATCCCTCTCAGCTGAAGGTGCCTCCACTGATGGAAGGGAGAAGTGAGATTTCTGGGTTAGAGACCAACAGGTAGGAAGTGACCCCTGTTTCAATTAATTAAACACAAAATTAAATTTTATCCCAGGCTTTTAAAACTGGTTATTCACAACAAAATTCAGCACTAACAGGATGCTTTACATAACCATTCATTACTAGCATTCTTTATTTCCAGTGCAGCCCAACATAGGTAGCAAATCCCAACAACGCCCACAAAATAAATTTTATCTGGTTTTTGACCAAACATTGCTGGTTGTAACTACTTGTGTGCTTTAGGTGAAGCATGTGCTGGAGTATCTCATGGAATTATCTAGTAAAAGAACATCATGACAGTAGAAATGAAGAATATAATCCAGTATTTCATTAATCAGAAAGACACATGGAATAAACTGCAATTAACTACTTGGAATTTCTCCAGGATTCCCATTAATAAGATTAACATCCCTCTTCTGATGAAACATGTCCAAGAACTTTTAACTTTCTCAAGAGGTCAAGACTTCATTTTGTTTTGAGTCCAACTCTTAAGTGAATATGGGGATCAAACCCACAACTTTGGCATTATTAGCAGCATCCTCTGACCAACTCATCCCAGGGTTTCATTAACACATGGAGAATTTCTGATTGCACACTGATTAAATAGAAGATTATGATTCTTTTTTTTTTAATTCAAAGGAAAAATACCTAAATAAGGCTGCTGAGAGGAACAAAAAATATCTGGTCTAAGACACAGGTATATCTACCTCTCACATTTGGTCTTTTCCCTGTCACTTGCATGGGGTAAGGAAATGAGGAGATTTTTCCCCTCCAATTTAAGGTGAACCACAAATTGGACATATATGTGACCCATGTAGTATTGCAGCTGCACTCCAAAAGAAAAAGAAATGTGCATTGTGGCTGATATTCTTTACCAGAAAACAACATTAAGTGGAGTGACACTATTAACAGAATTGGGAGCAAAGGAAGTTTTGCAACTACATCCCAAGCTTCCTAAATAAAGCAGCTATAATTCTGAAATTCATTATCTTTTTTCTACACTCCAAAAACACCCCCTCCCTCTCCCCCCCAGTCTTTTAGAGTATTATCCAATCCTCTTGGAAATCATAATAATTAACTCAAAAACTCTACAGTTGCAACATACATCAAGTCTGGTGGAAAACCCCAGGAACTCACAATGTGTTCTGGCATTTTCTGTAGGTCAGGTATGGAACATGTATGCATGTAGCAGCATCTAAGTGACCTGGTAGCAATCCTACATCCCTCCTGTCTAACAGACTCATTTCTTTCTTTTAAGTCACTGCTATAAAGAATCAGCTTCTTTGTGTATATTTGTAACTTGTTTTTAGAAGCTCAATATAAATATCTAGTTTCCATGGGAATAACAATACAAATACATTCACTTTCATTTTCCAAGTGTTACCAGTACAAACAACTTGCCTACAAGAAGTATGCCAAGGGTGATGGCTCAGCTCTTAACACTCCTCTCTTAGGTTTAACACTCCAGAGAGTTAATATAGACCTAAAAAGAAGGTAAAATACTGCACATTTGAAAAAGAAAATCAGACACTGGAAATGAAAATTAAAACTTGACCAGAAAATGAGACAAAATGGAAAATAGTAACAAAAGAGGGCAGGTGAGGGTGGGAAAAAAGGCTTTTACAAAACCAGGCATCCTAAGGTTGGCCACCTCAATGAAAAGAACAAAATATATATGAGGGCCATCAATAATAAAAAGTTTTAAAGCCCTGTGCTTTATCATGACACAAAGAAACTTTTCTGTTTAGAGAGGATACATTCTTACATACCATTCTATTTTAAGCAGTGCTTCTTACAAAAAGCCATAATTACTGTAATGCATCATCCTTCAGTGTGTTCATGGCACACCAATGACAGCCTGTACCTGTGCCTATGCTTGGCAACAGAATGAACAGTCTCAGAAGAATTTTAGGAAGCTTCCCATCACTTCCCCTTCCTTGCCAGGTCTCTCCACATGTGACCACTACAACTGGGAAGGTTCTGAACTAAAGTGGGACATCCTCAGTTTGCTCTTGGGAGCCCAAGTTCAAGCATCTGTTCTGAGTCTGGACATCAGGACAGTAAAGAAATATAAAAGAAAATATCAAACATTGGTCTAAAGTAGGTTGGACTAGCAAGTGATGCAGTTTTCACTTGCAAATATTGCTACTACCAGTGTGCTGAGTTAGTAAGTGTGACAGCATACTGCTGCAAACAAATACTTCTGTGTTGTTTGGATTAACAGTCATCTACAACTTCAGCTGAAAAGCAAAGCTACACAAATACACTACACATACAAAAAATCCTTCCCCAGTACCATAGATCTTTATCTCCATAGCACTAACACAGTTCAGTGTTAACACAGCAAAATCTCCAATTTAATATCCTGTCATAATCTCTGAACTACCTCCAAAACAGACATCCCATATTCCCATCCCAAAAGCACACTTTCCAGTGTTCTCAGATTGAAGAGAGAAAGAGGATGTAGAAATCCAGACAGGATTACAGCAGGATACACCAACCAGGACTGTTTTGCTGTAGAAATTGTCATCTCTCCCCAAAGGTGTAAGGAGTATAAAAAAATTTGACAAGGGTCTGAAAACAGCTTAATTAGAGGTGGGAGCCCATCAAATGTTTTTGCATAAACTCTCATACAAGTTTTATTTGTGAGGTTGATTTATCCTACATTCACCAGGGACTTGGGTGTCTCAGTCAACTGAGCAGTCAAGTAAAACCCTTTTGTTGTAGATTAGAACAAACAGGACTTTGGGTGCTCCCTACACTTGTTCCCTTCCCAAGGCAGTCTCATTCATTCAGAAGACAGAATGAAGGATTGCACTAACAAGAGAAGGCATGAGTAGCCCACTTGTCACTGTTTCTGACTTCCTGCCACAATAAACTTATTATGTCATTTCTGATGTGCCACTACTGCTCCCATATCCATATAGGGAACTGCTAACAAATAATAAGAAACATTCCTAAATTATCAGAATTAATCGTTGGAATTATTCAAATTAATCATATCAAGGTGTCATGATAACACTGAGAACAAGACCATTAGTCAGACGTTTTACCCTAAGGGCTGGACAAAAACATATTTCCTAATGACATTCAGACCAGACTTTGAACTCCAGCTGTTTTTCTTTTATCTTAACAAGCCACCCTAATAACCCAGTACAGTTGAAACTTCCTGATTTTCATACAAAGATTTTTCTTAATTTACCATCTTACAGCAGCAACTTTATGATTATTACTGTGGTATTTCCCCAAGCATTCACTCCTGTTCCTTTAGTACAGCACACTTATTCTTTCTTGCTACTTGTAGTAACTCATCAAGTTTTCTTGATGTAGACCATGAACATCTAAAGGAGTTATTTAACACATCCTGTGAAGGTCTGGTTTTTGCTATGCACCAATCAAGAATAAAATTTAAAAATTTAGATATACAATACAAAAAAAATCTTAAAAATGAAGAAGAGAACACAGTTTCTTGGATAAAACTGAACAATGTATGACTAACCCAAAGCACAGGCTTGTGTATAAATATGACAAATACAGCTGAAGACAGAAGGGCAGGGGAAGAAATCTGCTGTAATACTTCAGGTTCTTTGCACTCCACTAACAGCTCTATAGAGAGGTGGTCTGAAAAAACACCATGAAGGTAACAAAACTTGAGGTATCCCCTGGCATCAGAGACTTCTGCACAATCAATGGCTAAAACTGGGATACTGAAATTAGACATCTGTATGTTGATGCAAGCCCGAGTAATGTGGCAAATTGTTAGGATAGAAGATACCCTTCTAGAAGATACCCTCAGGAAAATGATCCTAGCAAGAAGCTACAACAGAGATGTTCAGCTAAGGCTGTGGTCCCTTCTGGAACACAGGCACTTTAGAGTCCATGACATGCTTTATTGGAGCTTAAATACTTTGGGTTTCTCTCATGAGAACTCTCTTTTCCGACACTTGAAGTTAACCCTTCTCTCCTCTTGGCTTTATTTTTGTAGCATTTCCTTCCTATGTGTTTCAATCACAGTGAAAATTGGTTTCCAATTAAAAACAATCTGAAGTTCAAACAAAGACAAACCCAACAGCTATGAGCCTATCAGATAAAATAGTATTGGAAATGGAATGAAGGGGGGACTGGAGAAAGAGTGTGACTTGGCAAAAACATTAATAAGTAAAAGCTGCCAAAGAAAAGGAAATCCCAGAATGAATTAAAAGGGTTAAAAGAGATTAATGGGGCTTAGAGAGGATGAGGAAAAGAGAAAGTCCAAGCAGAAAGTAGCACTGCTGGTGATACACGGCTTAGAGGAAAAGATTAAATTAGCCTAAAAGAGTACAAGAGTCCACTTCTTTCGAATTTGTTTGGGTTCTTTTTCAGTTTCAGAGACCAAAAATAATGTTACATTCGAATATTTAATAATAAAGATTGATGTGATGGTTAGCTACTGATAAAAAGCTACAAAGGAAGCATTGGGGAAACTCTTTGAAGCCTGAAAAAAGCACATGGCCCAACTTACATGGAAGGAGTTGGCAAGTGTATTTCACAAGACAGACATTGTACCTGAGTTGAAAAGAGACAGAAACAAATGCTCCCATGTAGTCTGAGAGTACTTCACCTTTTCCTTGTCATAGAAGAGAGATCTTTGGGTTGCCA
>WEIV01024871.1:3186-52881 GCA_013390005.1 Calyptomena viridis
AAAGTTATTTTAAGACTGTTTATTCAGGCTTTATCAATTTGTATGTAGGGTTAAAAAGAATTAAAAATGTATGAAATGTTGACTCTTTTTAAGGCTCTATCACACTTAAACAGTAAATTTAAGCAAAGAAGTTTGATTTAAATATAAAGCCATCATCTCATCTTTACCTCCAAATGAAAACCAATGCCCATTTTATCTTTGGCATGAAGGCTCTAGGCCCTTACACAGTTAGATGCCATTGAAAGTCCTGAGATTAAATCTTCAACCTGCCAACTGACTGCCACTGTATGGGACAGCTTACATATTTGGGTTTGTGATGACCATGGAAAGGTTAGGAATAAACTTCCTGCTCTCCCAGGGGCTGCTGGTGAGAGCTCTGTGTGAAAATGGGGCTTCCCTGACCATCATGGTTACTATTTCTTGCTAATTGGCATTTATCATCCAGGCTCTAATTCTAAGGTGCAAGGGCTTCAGGCCGGGTTTATGTTATAAGTTTTTATTTAGATTATATGGGAAGAAAGAAGTGATCTTTCCTTCTTTGTGGTCCAGGAAGCACCAAATCATGAAACTGATGTTATATAAACTAATCTGATTTTAGAGAAATGGAAGCCAAAGTATATTCAATACTATGGGCCTACATCACTGGAAATAATTGACAATTCATTGTAAGATGAAAAAACAACTATATCAAAATGTCGGGTGGCTGTTTGAAAAAGAGCATATGCTCTGTTATTTAGATGTTATTTAGGCAACTGATTATGCAAGATGGTTTGCTGTTTGGCCTATCTCATTTTAACGACGGCAGAGAGTAGTGGATGTTGAGGTTTTGATTAGCTGTGTTCTAAATGTTTTCTCAGAGTAAACTTCTTTGTGCTCATTTACATGAGCTCATGAATAATTGCTTTCTATAGTTATTTTCCCTGCAGCTCATACAGAACGGTGATGTGTGTAAACTGGTGAGAGTTGGCCACATCTGTTGCCACTGGGCATGAGTTTGATAACTGTTAAGTCACTGTCCCATGTTCTCATGATTAATTTTGCTATGTTGATTGCAAGAGAGGTTTTGTTGGGGTATTGATGAAAGCTTTCTGGAAAAAGTTAAGACAATTTCAGCCTGTAAATAACTAACAGGAGTTATCAGTGGTGTTAATATGCCTTAGATGACCTTGACCTGTCAATCAGAGCCTCTATATTACTCCCAATACTTTTTTTGTGTTAGAAGAAGTTTTTTCCTCTGTCATTTTGTGACATAGCAAGGAAAATCTTGACAAACATGCATGTTGCCATATCTGTTGTAGAAAAATCAATGGCAGCATAGGCTAAATTTTAATCTGTTAAATTTCTCATTTGTTAGGCATTTGAACTGCACTTATTTTGCATCAGATGTTCTTTCTTGTCTCTTTTTAAGAGACTTAATTTCCTTTTGTGGCACTCCTTGTAGTAGCTAATATGTCAATGCACTGTCCTTTTTGTCCTTTATGTATTTCCTTCACAAGATGAATAGTGGTTATTGTCTGTGAACAGCTTTGAATGGAATAGCCTGAACTGTTCACCTTGGTACTTTTATTATAACAATTGAATTTTCCGAGAGTCCTGTAATACTAAATATGTGTCATTAAAGGCCTAAGGGGCTGTTTCTAAATGTGAAGGTGTAATCAAAGCTCAGAAAGGTATCTCCAGACCCAGAGGACTAACCTTTCTCTGCCAGCAGCAGTGTTAATTATTGACACTCCTAATAGTTCACAGGTATGATGTGTGGATCCCAGTCTTGTGGGATCAGAAAAATTCAAGGCTTCTTGTTGGCCAAAGAGACAGGAAATAACATCGAATTTGGTCACTTCCAGTCATTTTCAAGTGGCAAAATTAATAAACCTTAGATCTTACAGTGCCTTGTTTTCAACATTTTGTTTTACTAAGCTTCATTTTATCATGTGCTTGGGATTCTGGTTTTTACTGGTTAACTGGTAAGGGATAAGTTCAAAAAGTAAGAAATCTTCAAAACATGCTTGAAATAATAATGATGTACCTTTGAGAGTTTGTTCAAGTGAATGCAAGAGTATGACAAAGTGGCATCTCTTTTTCTCATGATGATGATTTTATAAAAAAAAGAAAAAGTTAAGTATTTCTGGATAATNATTAATTTTGCTATGTTGATTGCAAGAGAGGTTTTGTTGGGGTATTGATGAAAGCTTTCTGGAAAAAGTTAAGACAATTTCAGCCTGTAAATAACTAACAGGAGTTATCAGTGGTGTTAATATGCCTTAGATGACCTTGACCTGTCAATCAGAGCCTCTATATTACTCCCAATACTTTTTTTGTGTTAGAAGAAGTTTTTTCCTCTGTCATTTTGTGACATAGCAAGGAAAATCTTGACAAACATGCATGTTGCCATATCTGTTGTAGAAAAATCAATGGCAGCATAGGCTAAATTTTAATCTGTTAAATTTCTCATNTAATAAACCTTAGATCTTACAGTGCCTTGTTTTCAACATTTTGTTTTACTAAGCTTCATTTTATCATGTGCTTGGGATTCTGGTTTTTACTGGTTAACTGGTAAGGGATAAGTTCAAAAAGTAAGAAATCTTCAAAACATGCTTGAAATAATAATGATGTACCTTTGAGAGTTTGTTCAAGTGAATGCAAGAGTATGACAAAGTGGCATCTCTTTTTCTCATGATGATGATTTTATAAAAAAAAGAAAAAGTTAAGTATTTCTGGATAATTAGAAATGTGGACATAAACTAAACCCCACAAAGGATGTGATTTGGACACGTATTGTTTAATGCTTTCCTCCTGTAAATCAAATAATGAAATAAAATTTCATGGGATGTTTGGTATTATTTAGATGGTGTAGGACTTCAATTGCTTACTTACTTTCAAGACCCTCTGTGTCCTGCTTCACAGATCAGCCAACTGCTTTCAACTTACAACTGTAAATTTTTTCTATATTTTTGCAATACCCTCTAAGACAGTGTGTTATGAAAAGGGATGAAATGAAGTACTAGTTGTCTTAAAGATATCACTTTCTTACTGATAAAATTGTTAGAAACCATTACCCAGCCATTGTAAACTGGCATTATAATATTTGAACTGTGAACTAAAGTACAGCAAAAGGTATTTTTTTGAGATCTAAGTTGAGCTCTCTTACTGAGGTGTTGGAAAGTTTTTATAACTTGAGCTGGGATTGGGTTAAAGCCTGTTCATGCAGGGTATATTCAACCTGAAAATGGCTGCTCATCCATGACTTCAGCTTGTCTTTGAAAGTTTCCAAAAGCACTGTGACAAATATCTGCCAGGACTTTGTTTCCTACTCTTTCACGACAAACAGTCAATACTAAATTACTCTAACTTCTTTTATTTGCTTGCAGTTCCTTAAAGTGGCCCTTTACTGATTCTTGAGGTTCTGGATAAAAACATCAGTGTAAATGAGTGTCAGAATAGAGCTACACTTTCTCAAATGGTACTTAACTCATAAGAGAGTCTTATTCTGAGGGAGTGGATCAGTGGTGTGATCAATGAGAAGGTCCTGAGCATGTGTTGTGCAAGTGGTAGCTTCTCATCATTAGATGCCCTTTTTGACTAACCTACAGTTATTTCCCATTTTTAAACTGGGATACTGTTCTCCAGCTGTTGTTCTGGATGAATAAGAGGGAAAGAGAGATTATGGCTGAATATCAAATGACACTGAGGTTCGCTTACCAGCCCACAGCTCATTAAAAAAAGAGACAGGCTGAAAATAAACACACCAATTCTTAACTTCCTCAAGGTGTATCCTTTTTCTGCTTTGACTTGCCTTTTCCATTTTGTGAATAACAGAGCAATCTATATCATAATGGCACAATAGAGAAGTTTTTTGATGAGCCAAGCTGCATCATAACACTGTAGTCTCTGGAGAACAGCCATATAACTGAGTTTTTTTGGACAAGAAGATAACACAGCTAAACCTCTTTTTCTAAAAGGCTTAACATAATGAAGTTTCCTGGATCTTCTGAGAGTCTGTTTTCACTGGCGGAACAGAAAGACTTTTTCACAGAGTTTTTGGAGCAAAGATATTTTGGGTCTTGAGCTTCAAAATCTGAAGCACAAAATACTGTCTCAGAATTCAGTGACATTTTACTGTGTAAAATGGAGGGAGTGTGCTGCTAGATTTCGTGAGAAGTAGTTTTACTGCTTAAACAAGATTAGATTGAAAGATTAGTGAGCATCAGACTTTTTTTGGTGTTGGATTCTGGTGTGCATGTGTTTAATGTGACAAAGCATATGATAAAGGCCATCTACTCTCTAAGTATTTAAATCTGAGAATAACGTGGGTCATGGAATAAATGAAAAGTGAGGGAAAGAGATGGACAACAAAACAGGAAAGAGAAAAATCTAGGAACTTCCTGTGGCATTGTGTACCCATTATCAGCATAATGGAACGTTGCAGGGCTGTTACACAGCAAGTTGAGGTAAGGAAACAAAAGGAGTCAAGTAACTCATATGCTGGGATATGGGACTAAGTAGACCTGTGCTCCATTGCCACCCTCAGGAAACTGCTTATCTTCATGATACCATGATACCTTTCCTTTGTTGATTAATAATTGTGAAGAAATTGTGTGGGCCAGCATGTAGTCCATAGACTTACTGAATGTAACTTAGGTTGTACTCATTTGTTCTGGAATTGTATACATCAGACAAAGCAACTTTTACTGGTTTTGTGTATTATAGTTGACATATTGTTTTGAGTATGTGAATAGATACAAGGCCTTGGAGAAGTGGATGTTATGTTTCTGAGCTGTCACCAACATGTAAATAAAGGAGTTGTCCTAAAGACACATTGGTTTTTGAGACACATCAGGAGCAGTAAGCAGCCTGAAGGGGTTTGACTGTAGTCTGTTTGTGGAACACAGTTTCTGAATCTAATCTAGGGAAAATGCTGGAACCTTCCTCAAAACCTGCAAAACCTAAATGCACGCAGACCTTGGGAAAGAGAATAGGACTTCTTGGAGATTGCTGTTTCTACTGACACAGGCTATTCTCTGTCATAGCCTGTCACTGCAGCCATTTCTGCTCTATCTCATAGTATTTGAAGCCCTAGAATATGAAAGTTCTGCTATTCTCCTTTCCTCAGCATACAAAGAGGATATTTAATATCATGTTTGATCATGTCAGCTGACAGCAGCACACAAGAACTGACTGTTCTAAAAATGTGGTCTTTTTGCACTGAGAATAGAGCACTGGTTACGTTTAACTGGAGAGTAACAATTATGTCATATTTTAAAGCATTCCAAAATGAGAGTGCATTCTCAGAAACTTTCTTTGGGACATCAGAAGGTGGGACTTTATACCCAGTATTAGTCCTTACATTTGCTTCATGTATTACATGAAACACTCTACACTATAGGTCCTAATGCAACATTAGGAATGATGGATGGGATTTTCCTTGCAGCTAATAAGTGCTAACTCCAGCCTCTGAAGGCAAAATTTTATTTCTTCCATGTTACTTTGACTTGCTCAATCTTTGAAAATGTAGTAGTATAAAATTTCTCTTTATGAATGCATTTCAATCTAAAACATAAACCTTGTGGACAGGATCTCTCTGTGTCAACAGGTAAGAATTGCTTTTAACTAAGACCAGTTTAGCCTGGCATGAGGAAAAGAGCATTTTGCTGAATGGGGAAGCTTCACAGAATGCTGCTGGCAATTCAACAGACATCTGATTTGTTCTAGGTCATTTTAGGGTGAATGAAGCATGTTGTTTGTTTGTCGTATGATTGCAGAGAAGACATTTTTCTAAGAGACTGTAAAACTGAGGCCTTTAGTACATGTAATTTATCACAGGTATCTTAACACTGTCAACAGAAGTAAGATTTTACTTTAATATAACATTTATGGTTTGAACAGCTGCTTTCTCCTGACCTATCTTTCCTGTTTGGAAACATTTTACATATTTTTATTTCTTGAGCTAAATGTTTGTTGTAATAATGTTGAAATGTTATGCGACTTGCAATAAGCTCATTATGCCACTAATTATTAATACTTCTTAGCAATCAAAGCACTGCTCTGAATAGAAGTTAATTTTTTTATCTTTTTCTTCCCCCTACCCAAAAGAGCAAATAGCCCATAGGATAAAAAAGTGTCCCGGTTTGGAACAAATATATTCAGAAGGATAAATATTCTCTGATAAAAACAGGCCGCAATCACCCTCTCCCACCAGGTACAAGGAAAGAAATATTTCCTCAAAGGAAAGTGAAAAGGAAAAAAAGAAAACTATTTATTCAACCANGGAAACGAATATGGGATAATCATAAAGTCACCCCAAGACAAAAAGCTACAGAAAAAGTAAATAATTTTGAAGTAACTGAAGTTAGAGACTCCAGGATTAATTTAGTGTGTGGTGTGCTTTGTTTCTAATAGTTGTCCTGTCTACTAAATTGAGGTTCATTTCTCTTGCTGTGTCTGATTTTTATATAGATTCCAGTAGGGGATTTTTTTTCTTGACAGAAAGGCTTCTCCCTTAAAAAACTCTAAAATCAAAATTCTATGAGTTTTTAGGGCATACTGTAATAGAATTGTGCCATGATTACTCTGAAGTCAATAGAAATAAAGGGGGCTTTATATTAACTCTTGAGTTTTTTGACTTATGTAAATATAGAGTTTTGTACTTAGTGCAATAACATGTTTGGTCCCGCAGTGAAAAGATGCAGTGGAACTTTTGCCTCTTAAAACTGGTTTTGGTATTTTGTTATCTAATGTATTTTGAAATCATCTTTAGAAACAACTTCTGATGAAGACTCAACAGCTTACTGTGTAACCCAACAGATACAAGAGCTCTACAACAGTGAACTTTCTAAACCCAGTGAGAAAGAAAGAAGAGAGCACTGCAGAAAGCACAACAAAAAAATTATCTGTAAAAAAAACTCAGGGCTATAAGTAGCTGCTGTAGGACTAAGGTTCAATACTAATTTTCCTCTTCTAGAGCTTTTTAAATAAACATTATTTCCTAGAATCTCATTTTCATTTGATGTATGAAGTTTCCCATCGTATTTAGTTTTAGATTATTTGATTGCTGTTTGAACCCATGCTCCATGGGAATAATCCCTATAGTGTAATATAACTATGCTCAGATTTTAGACTACTGCTACAGAGTGTCAGAGTCTGGTTTTGCAAGTGATTTTACGAAGTTGTTATTTCTCTAGGGAATTCTTAATCTGAAAACAAAATATTGCTTGTGTTCCATTCTCATTAACTTCAAAGCTACCACCTGCTTTCTATTGAATTGGCAATGTAATTGCAGATAGATAACATCTTTATAGAAGGAGGTGATGGAGGATGGCTTACAGCATTGTTATGCTGCTGCAGTAATGAGGAGAATAGAGGTGTGCAGTGGGAAATAGCAATTGTTAGTGTTCAGACAGTGTGTCAGTATTCTATCTCTGTTACCAAGTACGAGTCTGAGCTCCTGAAATAAGGAAACAGGTAATTGCAGACTCTGAATGATAGTCTTTGGGGAGGTATTTCTTTCTGGGATTCTCTGATGATTTTTAACATACTAGCTCATATTAGAGCTTTTTCTCTCAGTAAAGGAAGAGCAGCATAGGGTCTGCATACACTGTGTGACTGGTCACTTCATGGAACTTGAATTATGCTCACCACCTCTGCAAGTGGAGGAACTAGTGAAGATAAACCTAGCAAGAATAAAACCAGATAGAGATAAATGTTTAAAGGCAATATTGATCATATGTAGCCCTTACACTTAGTTAAAGTGCCTGTGAACAGAGCATTTAACAAGAGACATTCTTGACATTAATTCCTTGGCACTATTTGTATTTGTTTCTTTTCTCCATCATGCTGCTTTATTTTCTGCTGGGAGGCAGAAGGGATGTGTTTTAGTTGTTCAGGTAAACATCCATTGGCAGGAACCATGTCTGCTCCCTCATCTGTGGTTCTGCTGTTGCCAGGTAGGCAGCAAGCCAACAAAGCACAACATGAACAAAATGTGTTCCCATATCTCAGATGGTCCATGTATGTTCCTTTGTGCTCTTGCTTCTGGACAGTTTCCACATAGGTAGCAGTATCTCAAAGTGAAGTGGAAATGTAGAGCTCGTCTTGGCTTCTCTCTGAGGTAACAATCCAATAAAATTCTTCCCTGACTAGTAGGCTGGATTTGCATTGAATTATTGAACTACCTTGATGATAGTGACACTTTAAAGTTAGTATTTAATTACTGTAAATTATGGTGGTAGCACTTGTCTTTTTGGAAGTTTCACTATTACTTTTCTTCATGTTGTGTATGTTCTAATTTATAATAAAACTTGTGGACAGCTGTGTTCATTATTCTGCTAATGTGAAAAATATAAAAGCTGAAGCAATCTTTTTAATGGAAAGCCAACTTGTGATGGACTTATTACAAATACTATTGAATTACATGATTGGGAAGATAATCCTTGCAAAAATACCTTTGCACATTTGCTTGTCTTTTCACTTTTCTACTTTGCCACCCTTACCCTCTAGGTAACAATATTGAACCTTGGTTTTTCCCGTGACTCAAACACCTTGATTCTGCACATACCAGAGGGATGTAATGTTGTTACACAGCACTTGTTTTTGAAGACGTTAAAAACTGTGTTGTTCAGAAGGTCTTGCTGAACAGGGTAATTATCTCCTGCCTCCTGTTTAAATCAAAGTTGACAATTCACGACATTCTCCTGGACTAGAATACAGTCTGCCCAAAGGGGAAATTGGTTTGAGGGGCCGGGATGTTAAGGCTGCAATCTCTCATGTATGTGTGTTTTTTTGTTCTGTAGGATAGACTGACATATAGCTATTCCTCACCAATGCTAGCTGTGTGAAATTATATGGTATAACAGAGTAATTTGATGTGAAATCTGTCTGAGCCCATGGACTCCCTTTACTGTGTCACTTGAATACCTTCTGGGATCTGGAAACTTGAAGTAGAATTATGTTTCAGCTATTTTCCTTAAGTCTGGCTATTCTTACAGTATATCCCTTATGCCTTACATTCTAATATGGTCAAGACCTTGACCTGATGGTTGTGGAGCTTGAGGGTTTGAATACCATTTTTTTAAGTCTTTAAATATTCAGCTTGTGGGAGGAAACTAAACTGAAACCCACCTTCTTTCTTAGCAAGCATGAATGTCTAATTTATCTCTGAGCTGCAGATTTGCCACTTGCTGATTTAAGGCTCTTATCTTTTTTGTAAAACAGCATTATTGGTTTTATCTATGCAGGTTTTGTAAATTGCAAATGGTAAAAGATTGTTAGCAAACAGCCCAGCTGTGAATAAAATATGAACCAATATTTACAGTAATTAGCAGTAGTTCCAAAACCACCCACAGCCAATCACATCCACCTGAGAAGGTGATAGTTCTATCCATCTCTAGTTAGCTTTGGATGGCTTCCCAACTCTTTTATCTTGGCCTTTGTCCCACGGGCTGCGCAAAGGCCCTGTATGACATGATAGAAATTACATAACAGCTAATCCGGAATTGATGTTGGAAGCCAGGACTTGCTTTGTTGGTAGCTTTGGAAACTTTTACAGTCTTCAAAGTGGAAAGTTTAACAGCATTTTCTTGTACCTTCTTTATTCTTAAATTGGTCACTACAGAGAATACCGATTTTGGAAACTTAAATACCTGAATAAGTAGTAGATACCTATAGAAATGAAACATTATCTGTTATCTTGGTGTAACAATTACTCTGCAAGCACCTCATAAAAATTACTTTAAATCCAGAAATAAAACAATTGCTTTTGTGAAGAGTATTAGCATTTGTAAATGTATGCAGAAGCACTTTATATTCTGGAGGTATTTACTCTGTCTCACTTAGCAAGAGTTAGTTTACAGTACTTTTGTGATATCTTAAAATATTGTTACACTCTGCTGTTTTATCCACTGAAAAATTTGAGAGCAATGTCATTGTACTGTAATGTCATGAATTTGAATATGCCAGAGTAACTATCTGTCATGGTTTGACTCTGGNAGTCCTTTATCCTATTCCCCACAGTATACACATGCATAATTCAAGCACAGACACCTAATCTCTCCAAAAGAGAACCTGGACAATTCCTAGCAAATTCTTTAAATGCATTTGGAGCAAAGTATGTTATATCAGAAAGCTACTGAATTTCAGAAGCTCAGAGTAGAAAATACGTTTCGTTTTTTTTTTTTTTTACTGGTGGCTCTCTTGAATGACATAGTCCCTGAAAACACCAAATAAAATTTACTGTCCTGAGTTTTCAGTCTTTTTCTTTCAGTTAGAAAAAGAGTGGTGAGTATGACTGGAGGTATAGGGACTGATCCATACATGTGCAAAACGCGGAAGTATTTCATAGGGTATCTGATTTCAGGAAGAAAGAACAGGATTACTAGATGTTGTTCATTGCTATGAATAGAGGAACAAACCTTATACATGGAAAAGTGGAAAATGTTTACCTCAGAAGTGTAAATTTACTAAAAGTCAGTGTGCTTCATAGAGGATTTTGTGGCCAAGTTAATAGTAAGTGCATCAGTTGCCCTGATGTCTTTGTACTACTTTTGGTTAGCAGAAGTACAGAAACATGTTTGGAACTAATTTGTCCATTTTAAGTCTTTCAGTGCTTTAATGCTGGTGCATTCCATGACTTAATAAGAAAACATGCCAGATATATAAGAAAAATATTTTTATTTATTGGAGATGAATGAAAGATGATGCCGCCCTCGTTACTCACACAGAAGCAGCTCTGCAGAGCTTAACATCTTGCTTTGCAGAGACTGCTGAGATTTTTGGGCTGGAAGTCAGCTTGAAGAAGACAGAAGTCCTTTACCAACCTGCACCTCGGAACTTTACCATCATCCTCACATCACCATAGGTAAATCAGAGCTTAGATCAGAGCTTAGATCAGTCCAGCAGTTCAACTACCTCGGAAGTATCATTTCCTTGGATGGTAGGATTGATAAAGAGATAGACAACAGGCTAGCAAAGGCATACAGAGCTTTCAGGAAGCTTCATAAAAGAGTCTGATGCAACAAACACCTGAAGCAAAGTACAAAGATTAGTGTTTATAAAGCCATTGTACTGTCTACTCTTTTATATGGGTCTGAATCATGGGTCATCTACTGCCACCACCTGCGACTTCTCGAATGTTTCCACCAGTGCTGCCTCCGTACAATCCTAAACATCCACTGGACTGACTATCTGACCAACATTACCATCCTCAAACAGGCAGAGGTCACCAGTANGGTAGCAAGAGTGGGTAGAACCCTTCCCATATCTTCATTCATGAAGCTTAGCCATGATGATGATGATTGTGAAATATGGCAGAGCTTAAATAATTGCCTTCTTTTAAATGTAAAGGTAACGTTTTCAGTCAGTTATGTTTGACATGGCTTTTTGTGAAAGAGGAAAAAAGATTTCTTGCTAGTAGAAATTAGGCAAGTTTTGTTCAGTTTTTGGGCATTTGAATGTCTTATGTAATCGCTATTTGTGGAAAGTAACATAATTTAAAAAAATAAAAGGCATTAATTGTGTATACAACAGGACTTTAACAAAATTTTTTCATGAATTAATTCATGTAACTTACAGGAGAATAAACCTAATCACAGCATTAATTTTAATATCTTCAAACAATCCCTCACTGCATTTCTACAAGCTTTCTGAAAAAAGCATTTTTAGTAGCATCACTAATTTTCACTAAAAGATAGAGTATTCTAGGAAAGCTCTGGAAAACAATTCGCTCTCCATCCCCTTGCAGAAGAGAATATCTCTTTCACTTATTTGTGGAAGTTTTCACTAATAAGAAGAAATAGTCTTCTTGGATTTTGTAGCATCTGTTAGTAACTTACTAATGTGTGACCTCTGTGATCCCATGTCCTTGCCTTGTTTGTTAGTCTCTTGTTCTGCCTTAAAGTTCTGTCCTAATTGGGTGTCTTCCTTCTACTGACATTTCCCTTTCTTAAATTACCTCCAGGTATGTCATGAGGGGAATATAAATACACTGACAGATTGCCTGTTATTTGATAAATGGGCACTTTGGAACATGTGTCTCCAGTAGTACATTATTCTACCCATACCATTGAGATGAAAGGTGGCTTGGGTGTGAGGTTATCCAAATATCCTAACACTACAGGACATCTATTATGCTCCCACACAAGACAAATGAAGCAGTTAAATTCAGTACTCATCCACCTGCAGCCTGCAATGGATTTTTTTATATGGGTGTATATGTCCTTTTCAGGCACTTGCACAAAAGAATCTTTTTTTTTGTATTTGTGCTTGTATTTTGTTAGGAACTGTTTGAAACATACATCTGTTTTTAAAATATGGTGTTGCCTGACCTAAAAATTATGTATTTTTCGGTAAGTTTTGAAAATATTTCTTGTTAAAAAAATCCTATGATAGTATAAAATGGGGATTACAGACTCTACTAAAATATATAAACTTTTTTTTCCAACTCTTATGTTGGAACATTTTTTTATGTTCATTAAAATAATGTTCAATAATATCAAATAAAATATCCTTTTATTTTCTCAAATAATAACATCAGGAGGCTTAAAGGTGTAAGAGTTAAAAAAGACAAGTCAAAATGCAGACAGATTTCAAACTGACACTGTACCTGAACATGCCCTGTTTCTCAAAGATGTATCTGAAACCAGAGAAGTTATAACAAGGCTGAGCTTATTCTCTCTCTTCTCCAATTTATACTTGCCACCCTGGCATTTAAAGTTCCTTATCTCATGAGTGATGTTTGTATTACATTACCTGGGTCCTATTTTTAATCACTGCAGCAATGTCTGAGTAACTTTTTGATTTTAGGACTTTCATTTGGTGGAAGTAGGGAGTATAGCTGGCACTGTTGGAGTCATAGGCTCTCTCTATTAAGGCAACTTAGTTTTGTTTTACTGAGATATGAATGGAGCTTTCTTTTACTTAAAATAATACTGCTGTATAAAGAATACTGTGTAAACACAATGTAAATGCATGAAGAGAAGGAAAGATTAATGTCTTTTCTATGTACACTTTTTCAGTTAAATTTACATGGGTATTTAAAGAGTTTTCCTTCAAATATATAGTTGTATCAACTACACAAACATGTTTTACAGTAAAATTTGAGCTTTTTTATACTGCTGGTGACCATGGAGCCTCTTTTCTGGTTGGAAGTGAAAAATTATTAACAGAACACAGGTTTTATCTGAGTCCTTGTAAATTACATGATTAGTAATGCAAGTATGTGAGCATGAATATATAAAATACTATGACTGGGGACAGAAGCTTATAACAGCTCCTATTATCAGCTGTTTATTCCTTGGTTTACAACCTATTCTACTGCTGGACAGCTTGGGCTATGGCTCAAAAGAATCTCATCTTTTGAAATTAGTTAGTATGACAAAGTAAGATGAAATGTGTGCTTAATAACAAAGATTCTGGAATGTTCTTGAAAGAAATAAGTGTTTTACATGTATCTGCAAACAGATTTTCCCTCTGAGAAAGAGATGGCTCTCTTTCTTATCCGTTCTGCAGCTTCTGGTACTGAAGTACCAAGCCAAACACTTTTGTTCCCCTGTGGTACAAATTGCTTAAACAATGCATGGAAAATTGGAATTTAATAGTTTTGAGTCTCTAATAAAATAGGGGTTTTCCTGCATTATCTACATTTCAGTTCTTAGTAACCATGTAAGAATTGCTTAAAAAAACCCTTGAGCTTTTGTAGTAAAAGTTCTGAGCTTTCTATTAAGATACACACATGCACAGAATACTTCTATACTTGCCCAGAAAATAATCCCTCAAACTATCAAACCCAGAGAATTGTTCAAGTTCTTCTCTTTACCCAGAGGTCCTACAAGGAGGATTTACTATTTTGGAATGAAGAAGTCTCTAAGCTGCTCTAAGCTGGGCCAAAATATTAAACATGCAACATAAACAGAAAACACTGTGCAGTATGTTCAGAGGGAGAGAACTTCCAACAAATCGCAATTTTTTTATAATACTATGAAGCAAAAAGCCACAGATGAAGCTTCAGATTTTAATTGTTGCCTGTGGTGCAAATGTGGGTTATTTTGGGAAGTAATTGTAATTACAGATAGGGGTCTGTGCCAAAACAGACAATAGAAAACACAGGAAGAGATTGTAGATAAGAGATACTTTGAAGTATGGATTGAGTCAGCTCTTGGCTTACTCCTCTACTTAACTTCTGCAGTGCAGAACTAATCTGTTGGTGTTTGACACTACAACTAGAACTGCTTCCCTGGAAACTTAGGGGGACACCTGATAAAAATTTTGTTTCTTTTATTTCCCCCTGTTACCACAAAAAGCAACAAACGAACCCTTCCTACCCACTTTCCATAGTGGAAGTTTCCTTTTCTTGAATTTCTTAAGGAAAGTTGCTTTCATGTAATATGTGTGTGTGGTGATTGAGACTCCTCCAAAAGTAGAAATTAGCCTCTTTTATTTGCTTTCCCAGGCCAGTGGTACTTGGTGCAGGACTGACCACCTGAGGCAAGTAGAGTCAGTTGCCAAGCAGATGTACCTGCAGCTGATTGTGGCTTGTTTCCTTACAGCTAGTTGCCAGTCCAACTAATTAATTCACCCTGCATAATTTGAGGTAGGATCCTTAGCATCATTTTAATGGAACTATTTGTCAGCCTAGTAGGGTTTTTAATGTTATTTTAGTCAAGAAAGCCATGCAGACCAGAAGCAAAAAACCCCAAACCCCTGATTCCTCATTCATTTTAGTTATACCAAGCAAACAGGAAGACTGGGTTATAATTAAATAACTCTTTTTTTCCTTTTTTAAATTTGAAGACAATGTCATAGGTTTAATGAATGAGACATTACACTTTAAATCCATTTCGGAACATCAAATTCTTGTGAGGACACAAAATCTCTGCATTGTTACAATATGGAATAGATGACCTTCTAATTTTAATTGTTTATAGCATGGAGTAGGCTTGGTCTATATATCTGCCACTGAAAGATTTAAATAATACTACTGGCATTTATCTTGTGTTATCTCTTGGGAGAAGGAGACAGGAGGAGAAAATAAAGAACATTTACAAGTACATACAACAAAACATTAGTGTGGTTTAAACACTTAACAGTGAGGTAGATTAAAACCTCAGGTAAAATGCACCATACTGACTGGGCAGAAAAATGTGTTTAGAATTTCCCCTCATTGGGATTTGTCTTCCCTTCCTTCTGTGATATGATGATGGAGAGAGAGAGGCTGGATGTAAATACAGCAGGAGTCTGGCAGTGTGGCAGGTAAAGAGGGGCTGACTTTATTTCTGGAGCAATTCATGGCATTCAGAGATGTTTGACATAACTAGGACAGAAGAGGGAAGGACATAGTTTACAGGACATCTGCTAATACATTGCATGTTCTGTGTGGAGGTGAAAATATTTTACAATGCAGGTGAATTATAGATGTAACATCTTTTATGAGCAGGGGTCTCTATTCTATGGCAGGTGCTCACAGAGACTCTTTCGTGGCAGCAGAATGAGCAAAAGCAGCTTGAGTGATCAGAAGTGGTAAAGAAGCAGCACATGGCACTGCTGCTTGCCAGACTCCCTAAAAGATCACTGGTTAGTTAAGTGGCCTTTCTTTGAAGGCCGTGTATTATTACATTCCCTGGTTTTTATCCAGAATAGGATCCCCAGCCCTAGTGTCAAATTCCTGACAAACTTCTGCCTTCCCAAATCCATACGACTTTTTCTGAACCTAATATAGTCCCCTGTGCTCCAGCAAAAAACCCCAATCCTCGATACAACTGAATTCCTGAGTCAGCTTGTGCAATGTATACAGCTGGGAATGTGCAGGAAGAGATTAGTCTGGGTAAGGTCATGGTGTTGCCTGGTGTTGCCTGTTACCAGGTTTCTTCATTATTGCCACAGGTAAATTTCTTGCCTTTTGTGGGAATCAACCCTGAAATACATGAACCCAGAAAATCTCCAGCCACTTACTAGTGGCCAATGCTAATGCTTGGATGTCTGACAGTTACACATCTCTGATAGCAAGAGTCTCACCTGCCACAGTTTGGTGTTTGACATCAGCCCAAGAGGGTTTGCTTGAGTTATTGACATCATAATTTTTTTTTTTTGCTCAGACAGAACAAGAGAAAGTGACTCTTCTGTCTAATCCTACATTCCAGCCTGTGACTTGATGTTTTCATGTCCTTTGTCCCTGGTCTAAATAAGCTGCTGAAGGATTTTAGGGCAGATGTCTCCTGTCCCACTAGTGACTACTGGGGTGTTCTTAAATTAGTCTTATAGGTGCTTGTTATAGAAATACACAAATTTCACAAAATAGATGATTTTTTTTTAAAGAAAGAACACATCACACCCCAAAAAATTGTCAAACCCTTTGACTAGTTTTCAGAAAAGTGTCTGAGAAATTTTCATCCAGTTGTATTATTCAGATTCCTAATTCAGAACCAACTGTTTGCTCCAGTAAGTTACTAATTTAATTCACAATACTGAGAGCTGGAGTTTTTTATAATTTAATTGGACTAAGGTGATTTTGACAGGCAAGAATTTGCTCATCGAAGCTTGATATAAGATGAAAGTGACAGACTTCAATCTTATTGAGTGAATAAATTTAAAACCAAACCAAAGCTGAAGCAGGACTGCGTGTCTGGGAACACTGGAGCTCCTGGTGTCATGGTGCAAGGAGGGTCAGGAGGAGTGGCCTGCCATCACAGCCAGGACCTGTCCTGCTGCCCCAGGCATTGAGCGTGTCCCTGAGTCTGGGTGGGGATGTGAGTCTGTGGGTGCTCATGGCAGGGCAGAGCTGTGTCACAGCAAGGATGTAGCTCAGGCAGACACCAAGCAGGGGAGGAAACCTGAGCCAAAGGAAGTTCTCCCAGGTAAGGGTGAGCCATGGCCACAGGCTCTGTGTCAGGGAGCCTGTCCCCATGGTTCCAGTGGGAGGGAGCTGCCCTGAGCTGTGCTGGTTCTATGAACTGAGTCTTCATAGGGAAACACCCATGACAGGGCCTTTCTACCTGTGAATTAATGCTGGTGTTGACTTAACTGGAGGGCTGGGAGTGAGCACTTCCATAAATGTGATTTCTGTGACTTTACAGCCTGTCGTGCTGTGATTTGGCATTGTGCAGCATTATTGTCTTGGAATTTGACTGAACTAATGGAACTTGCTTTATCATTAAAGTTCTGTGCGATCGCTGTATAAATAACCTAGACCATTAGACTGCTTATCTCAGCCCATTGCTTTAAGCAAGGAAAAAAAAGATGAGAATAAACATAATCTGGTATTTGAAACCAAGATTTAAATGTATCTCCCTATGAGCTGTATGTTGCTACTTTATTTGCATAGCTGACACAGACACTGTGGTCCTTGTAAACAGAAATACCTTCCCAAACAGATAGTGTTGTTTTCTTTGGGGGAATTTGTCCTGGTAGTTACTGTTTAAACAGCAGTTTTATATTGTCTGTGCATGATGAGCACCTATAAAGGTACAATAACAACAATGCTGTGTTCGTTCCTCCTTGAATATTGTTTAGATTGTAATCCCACATAAAATAGTGTACAGCATCTGCTCTGGCAGCAGTGGCCTTGCTGCTTTGGGGTCATTAACCAGTAGACCCAGGAATTATCCTTTAGTGATGATGATAAAGTCAATGTATTCAACTTGATTTTCTGTTTGATTTATTGCATTTATAGAAGTATACAATTTATAAAACCTACATGATTATTTCAACAAATTTTTTGTTTATGACAAAATATAGTCCAGTCTTCGGCAGCTTGAGCTCCTGAGGTTCAAAGATGGCAGAGCTGACATACAGAAAAATTTTTTTTGCAGTGGGGAAAGGGACAGACTGAAGCAGATATTGTAGTCTAAAATATAAAGAGGAAAGTAGAAAATTATTGGATGTATCTGAACTCAGATAAGCACCCAAAGTGGAAATTTAAGAGCTAGAAAGAAAGGTAGGAGATGATAAATCTGAGTGAAAAGTTTGTTTTTTGCAGAGAAAAAATTAGAAACTTTTTAATATTCTGAAACTTTGAAGAAAGGGTAGCCCCACTCTGCACACAGTGGCATAAATGAAGAGCAGAACACATTACAGTTTTTGCATGTCTCTGTGTTATTAGTTTAATGGTCTCAATATTATTTTTAAATCAATTTTTGTATGGGCCTCTTAGAGGTGAATTGCACCAAACCTGCTCCTTAATTGATTCAGTTAAAAATAACAAATAATTCTTAAGTGTCACCATCTCAGTCATTTAATTAGCCTGATGTTTCAATCAGGTCTGTTCTCTAAACAGCATCAGTAACAGTAGGGCTGACACTGACAAGTGACATTTTATTCATTTTTTGTCCTATAATTTGTCAGTATTTATTCAGCTCATTCTTCATCTATCTCATGACAATAATGACTTTGAATTTTAATTTAAGGTCACCTTGTGGCTTTAAGGAAGACAAGGTATTGTACATTACACATTGGATGCCCTCAAATGAAAAACCAAAGTTTCATCAAACAAGCTTCTTACAATTATCATAGGGGAAGAAAAATATATGAATATATGGAAAGTTGATGTATCTTGTTCAACTCCTCTTTATGACCTTTTTTTTTTAATGTGAAAAAAGATCAGTGCGATCTTTTAATGTGAAAAAAGACCTGTGAGAAGCTTTATTCAGGGGCTTTTTTTGCTTTTAGCTTGAAGGTACTGCTGGGGCCTGGGAGGGGATCAGGCTGTGTCTGAACCTGGTACTGGACCCATCCTGACTGTCCATGCTGGAGTCTGTAGGATGGGGCTGGTTGAAGAGGAGGAAGGGCATTCCATCACCTCAGTGGCCCCATAGCCTGGCCCTGAGGTTTAGGGGACAAGGCAGGGGAAAGGCTGGGACAAAGTATATGCTGGTGAGATGTGCTTAACTGATGTACAAAGATGAGAAGAGCTGAGGAAAGCTGTTGGCTGAGGTGAAAATGTTGGGAATTAGACACTTGGCAAGTGATGGGAAGATGAGAGAAAAGGTGATGAAAACATAGGGAAGCAATAGTTGCCCTTGTGACATGAAAAATCCACTGGTTGGCAACAGATTTACTACATCGCCTAGAGGGGAAACATGAATGTACAGGAAGGAAGACAACATAAGTAGAACTTCTAACAGTAAAATATAGCAAGCTGTTAGTGTACACTTCATGTGGAGAAAGGAGACGAATAGTGGTGAAAGTAACACTGAGTGGAGAAAACTCATTCTCCATACACAGCTAAGCTAGTCTTTATTGTAGTTATATCCTGAATTTGAATATTTGACCTTTTAGCAAAATCTTGAGTATTCTAAAAATTGCTGATAAATTCTTTGCTAAAAAAAAAAAGTTTTAGATATCGAGTGTTCCCCTCAAGAGACTTAATCCCTCTCTTAAGCACTGTTTCATTAAAAAAACTCACCACCACCAAAAAAACAAACAACCCCCCCCCCCACAACAGAAAAATAAACCCACAGGCTGCTTAAAGGATTTGAGGTCCCTGATCAGGCTTCTGAAATGATGCAGGTACCTAGAACTATGACCCAGAAGCTGAAAACTTGAGGCATTTTATGGTTTTTACTTTATATCTCTACCTCTGGAGAAAGTCTCATGCTTCAGTATGTAAGCAAGGCCTTGGTAGGGACTAGACCTAATAAAACATAAACTTTTTATGCTGGGTTTGGTCTGTGATCCCAATTGTGCTCAACTGAATACAATAAGTAGAGATAAGAGTCAGGACAATGGGTAGAGGAGGACGTGGCTAACAGTGCCTCGTGCTCTCTCATCTTGGGAGGTAAACTATTTGAGGACAACAAAAAATAAAGGTACTGATCAAATGGGATCTGAATGTGGTAGTCAATTATGAGTGTTTAATAACCTTAAGAAGGTAAATTAAAAAACCAGCAAGGCGAGAGAATTATTGGGTCTCACTCTAGAGAGTTACAGTTTTGGATAAATCACAAAGGTATGGGTGGCTAATTATTTTGTGAGTAATATCTTAGAAACTAGATGAAATTTTAGGACTGTAGCTTTTTCCATTAAGGAAATGTTCCATTACTGCGGTATTTACTATGATTTAATACAATGTAGAGATTATTGTACTCTGAAATATTCCTCAGCCAGAACTTCTAGATGAACTGTGTTAGTGAGAATATAACTTGCCACTGCATTTTCGAACTGAAAAGTACCCATCACAAACTATGTATTTCTTGGCATCAGATAGACAAGGTATCTCAGAGCAAATTTCTTTGCTGGGGCTGATTCTAGAAACAAAACCTAATGTCTTTGCTTTGTGTCTTTGCTTTGTTTGTTTTTTTATTTCCAAGTTGTTTTCCCAAGATTAGTTCTGTTCTGTTACACTAAAATTGCTAAAAAAATTTGCAGAAGGAACACAAGATTTAAAGGTAATATTCTTTGTTATTAACAGTTAAATCTATAATTAGTATATGAAGGACATAATAAAATAAGGTTCTAGTGTGTATTATTGTGCTTGGTAGAATAAAGTGACTGTGTTACTATATANTCTATCAAACCCCCTAGTAGTTGTAGTGACTTTGTTCATGTTTCACAAAACTCTATGATGTCAAAACAGTCTAATTTTATGATTTTCATTCCTTGCTTAATAAGTGAAAAATTGTATTTGTTTGCATGGGAAAGAAATCATCATGACAGAGCATGAAGTTTTAACCAGATTGGCTTTGCAATCTCCATGTTCCTTCCCACTTAAGTCATTATCAGAATAACCTTAGAGATAAAGCGAACACTTCAAATAGATACTTAACAACACATGCATTCAAGCTTTATCTTAAGCTTATTAAAAACTTCCAAAATTCTTACTTTTTTTTAATCCATGTCTAACCAGTAATAACAGATTTTTTTTTTTTTTGCACCACTTTAACTTCATGGATCTCTCCTGCCACATTAGCAGTTTGATTAAAATATGAAAATAGTTGCCTTATGGATGTGCTGCTTAGTGTTCAAATACTTTTCTCCTTTACAGATTTAATTATTTGTTAAAAGTTTTTTAATAAGTACCATTATCTTAAGCTATGCTTGTAATGGGCCATAATCCTTTTACCCTTCTGAGACAGGAAAATTCCCACTGCATTAATTAGATTTTCATCTCAATCAGTGTGAAAGATGATTTGTTTCTAAGTAATCATCTGGGGTTTCATCACAGCCAATATAAAAGATTACTTGTTTCTCAGTAATTTTTGATTATAAATTTTCCTTGAATATTAAATGTCTAAATTGTAAGTTCATATGATGACAGGATAATTCAAGTCAGAAGGGACATGTGGAAGTAACTTGTTCAACCTCCTGCTCAAACCATGGTCAGTCATGAGGTCAGAGCATGTTGCTTTGGGCTTTATCAAGACATTTGTTGAAAAATCTCCATAATCATTCTGGGAATACTGTTCCACTGCAATATCCTTCCTCTGAAAAAGTTTCTCTTTATGTCTAGTCTGAACTTCCCGTGCTTCTGCTTGCTCCTTCATCTCTTTTCTTCTTTCCATGCACTGCAATGAAGAGTTGGGCTCCACCTCCTTATTACCTTTATGCACTGGTGAACTATGATTCCCCTGAAACCAGATCTTCTCCAGGCTGAGCAAACCCCAATCCCTCAGCTTCTCCTTACAGGGTGAGTGCTCTGATCCCTGACCAAACACTGATGAACTTTGTCTATGTTTGCACCAGTTTATCTATTTGCTACTACAGAGCCCAAAACTAGACACAGTGGTCTATCAAGTGCTGAATACAGAAGGGATCATCCTTTCACTCAGTCTGGCAGCTGCACTCCTGTTATTACACCTGAGGATGCTGTTGAACACCTTTGCTGCCAGAGCACACTGCTGACTTGTGGCCCAGTCCTTCTGTTAGAGGTGCCTCCAACCCAACAATGCCCAGAAGGGGTCCTTTTTTCCATGGCTTTGTGTATATTCTTGCTTGATATCATAAGGTCCATATTGACCCATTCTTCCAGTCTGTCCAGGGTCTCTGCATGGTATCCTGTACTTCAAATGTATTGACTGGCTTGTCAAGCTGGTGCAATCTGCAAATTTGATGAGTGCACTCTGTTGTATCTTACAGATAAGTGACAAAGACATTAAACAAGACAGGGCACAGTACAGACTCTTGCTATACTTCACATGTCACAGGCATCCAGATAGAGTCTGATCTGCTAACCAGTCGCTTTTAGACCTGGTAATTCAACTATTCTAAATTCTTTTAGCTGTCCGCTCCTTCAGAGCATAATGTTGTAACTTGTATACAACAATGTTGTGGGAAATAGTGTTGAAAGCCTCCCATAAAACATCATCCAGAAAACATGGCTTTCATGTAAAAAGTTGTTCATTTTGTTTCAGTTCAATATGACTTTGGAGATAATTCAGGTTTTGATGTTTCTTAGTTAATACTCTATTTAGTGTTATGAGTATATCAGGATTTGTTTAAAGAGTAAGAAAGATTACCTGGCTCAGAATATCTTACTAAAGCTTAGTCACATGAGGATGTGATACAGGAACAAAAAGTATTCAGGTTTTGTCAGGGCCTGCTGTAGAAAAGCTAACATATGGTTTCTGAATCATGTGTGCTTCTAACTAGATGGTCCTCTTTATTACATGTTTTGTGGCATAGAAAAAATAATTCTGTAGTCATTGCATTATACTTCTGGATTTACTTTGGCTTTTGCCAGGATGTATTGCTTAACTTGTATACAATTTCTCTGTAATGTCAAGGTCTGTGGGACTTTAGTTTTTATCCATATTTTCCATTTGGTTATAGGACGTATCCAAATGTCATGTATAATTATTTTGCATAGCATGCCTCTGATCATAAATGGACCTTCACAGTGCAGGCTTCCTTTTTTGCTGGAGGAGGGAGATGGGATCTTTGGCAAGTAGCTCATTTCTTCCTGAAAGGAACAGTGAAAACAAGAAAGGTGAAAGCACCTGTAACTTTGATTTGGCTGTAAGAGAGTCTAAGTGGCCTACTTGTACTCAATCCTTATGCTCTATGTACATAAAGAAAGGGGAGGTAAATCCTTCTTTTTCTCTGTTCTGAGTGCTCATGAGCAATGAAAGCTTTTACACTGAATGCAGGCACACCAGGAGACACAGCTGTGGCTTAAGATTGGAGCTAGTCCAGAGGAGGAACTGTAGTGATACGACAAGGAGTAATTGGTTTAAACTGAAAGAGAGGAAATTTAGGTTAACTGTACAGAAGAAATTCTTTACTGTGAGTGTGGTGAGGCACTGGAACAGGTTTCCCAGAGAAATTGTGTATGCACGATCCCTGGAAGTGTTTGAGGCCAGGTTGGATGAGGCTCTGAGCATCCTGTTCTACTGGAAGGCGTCCCTGCCTGTGGTATGGGGGTTGGAACAAAATGACCTTTCACGTCTCTTCCAACCCAAACTATTCTATGAATCTTTGATAAGAGGCATTTTTTAAAAAATGCAGAGGCATTTTTTGAGAACATTCAGCTTTGGTGTTGTTAGCTAGCAGGGCTGCCTCTGTGAAGGGACTCCTAGAGTGTGCCCAACACAACCTATGAATACACGAGAAGTACTCACATGAATAATTCCTGTTTGATGTTAGTGAAGCACAGTTTCAGGCCATGGCACAGCTGACAGGCTGTTTCACTGGACATTGCCCAGGTCTTTCTACCATTCTGCAGCTATTTAAGGAAAATGGAATGAAGATGTATGGAAGAAAAGAAATAAGCTATTTCCTTTTTATGAGGTCTGATCCAATTTTGCATGAAAATATTAATGTGAGCTTTCTGGAGGGTTCAGTCAGAAGTACAGTCAAGGACAACTCATGAGACTAGTCTATGAAGACCTAGAAATCCTTTAAAGGTAGCCTTGGATATAGTGGAAGAATGCACAAATAAAACCGATGTAAATACTTGCAATTGGATGTTGCGTTCTCACGAAATGGGGAAGAGAGGTAATGTAAGGAAAAAAAGTACAAGTAGGCCAAATTATGTCCTGGTATAAGTAGATACAGACACATTAACTTTCCTTGCTTTGTACCAGTCTAAAGTTTGACCTTTGGAGCTATGGTTTATCTAAAAAGGAAACAATCCAAGACCTGAAGTTCTATTTTTCTGCAATTCAAATTATCTTAACTACTCTTAAAGATTGCTTTGGTGGTGAAATAAAAAAAATTATGTTGTGTGTTGCAATTTTCTCCTGCTTTAAGTGGCTGTCTTCTCTGATGAATTATCTAGGTAAGACAAATTGTTCCCCTATTTTTCTAAAGTAATTGAAGTAATACATGCAAAACTATCCAAGACTTGCAACAAAGAGTGAATTCTGCTATTTGAGCAGCTGCTTCTTCCTGCCTGGTTAGGGATTGTTTCTGTTCTGTGAGGGAGGATGATCGTAGACAGTATAGTGGTTTGTTTTTTTTATGGGGCAAGCTGTTTGAAAGTTTTCCCCTTTGGACCTCTAAATATTTAATTATTTAAACATATAAAGGAAGGAAGACAGTGTTGCTCACTTTGTAGGAAGGACATTGTGCAGTGTGATGAGAGATTGTTTCCCATCTCTGCTCTTAGACAGGCATGGATACCCCTCAGTAGCTATGCTTTGTGGAGAGCTCTCTAAAATATCTTAACCAGGTTTTTTATCTTTTCTCTCTCGGTCTGTGTAATAAAACCTCCATTTAAATTATTTATCCTGCAGAATCAAAAATAGTTTTGTCTTGTTTTGTTCCTTACTTCTCAGCTCCCCAGAGGAAAAAATAAACAAACAAAAAACCCACAACAAATCAACAAAACCACACCCAAAGACAATATTGCAAAAAACTATGGCAGTTACCTCTTTTCTTCTACTTCATAAAACAGGTACAAGATGAAGGGAAGTCATAATATCAGAAAAATACTGTGATTAAATAGCTGGGAGTAAAAACCGATCTTTAATTTTTCAGCCTTGTGCTCAGAATATTTCTATGTTAATTTTCATTCTCTGCAATTCTTGAAGCTTATGAGTTTTGTGCTGAAATCCATTTTTCTTCCTCTTTTTTTTCTGTCACACTTGCTCATAAATTCCTCAGTGGACAGAAGGATTGGATGCGTAGAGGAATATTCTGTCTTCAGTAAATTCAGTGCATAATTTCTATGACCTCTTCTGTATGCTTTTCATGGTAACTTAAATGTAACATTTTATGAGCAAATCATAAACCCTGAATTTACTGGTGTATAAAATCTTCATTCTTTCCTAGGTCGTCTCTTAGCTCCAATATCATAGAAACAAAGGAAAATACTCTTTTATCAGATGATGCAGTTTGCATCTGCCCTGTGAAACTTCCACTGATTTCTGGTAGGTTGGGTTACTTTGGAATAGTTTATAGGTCTAAGGAACAAACAGCAGCAAATACATGTAGGGTGCTGTGAAATGCTGCCTCTCTGTGCTTAGCATAAAGCTCAGCACAGTTAAAAATAAATAGAACTGTTGATCTAAAAGGAAACAAGTCAAATTCAGTTCTGGTTTACTACATGGTTGCACCTTGTAAGCGAGGGGAGTATTTATTTGAATGCCATTTGGGTTTCTGCTGTATTTTGAAAGGTCTGCAGGGTGAACATTACCACCTAGTGGCTGACAACAGCGCATAGGAGGCAAGAATTGCACACTGCTGTGTGTAGGACAGGTATTTACTTTTAAAGGTCTGCCCACCATATGCAAAAGTTTAAATATCTGAAAGCAGAGGTTTCCTGGGTTTCTGTTCAGCTTAGTCCCCGAGTATTGCACCATACTCGGTAAATAGCTTCAACATGAAAACATAGAACAAAGGAAATGAAAACTTGCAAGGCAAACTCTAATCTATTTGCCTCAGATTTACTACAATAGCAAAACTACTACTGTCCAGCAGATGTAGTGTAGATGTAATGTAGTGCTGCTGAGTAGGTCCTGTTTCACTAAAGGTGAAACAGCTTCAGGCAGTGTTCTGCCTGACAACACCTCTGCTTAGGGGCTGGCTGAGCTTAACTTGGCTTATAGAAATAGTGGAACAGAATTTGTTTCATTTGTCCTTTGCCAAAACATTGGTTAAAACAGGAATTAGTTTTTAATTTATTCAAATTTAAAAGTACGTTTTTTCTATAACCTAAAAAAATCAAGTCTCTAGGAAGTTTCATTTTTCTTATGCCGACGGTCCAATTCTGTTACTTGTTGCTATGCAGTATCATGTATTGGCTCATTCAAAAGGCAAGAAATTGGGTGAGCTTTGAGTGTCTGAAATAGCTCATGTATTTGTGGTTTGACTAAGACTGTTTTGAGTAGGCAACAGTTTAGAGAGAAGGTTGCATGCTTTTATTTTTGGAGTTTGAAAGGAAGCATCACCTACCATAACGTTGTTCCCTGCTGCTGTCAACAGAATTTGCCTACATCCCTGGAGAGTCTGAAGTCAGTGGGACTTTAGTAAGTAAGCTTATAAGGACAACTAGTAACTACACGCAGTTTGTCAAAAGGGCCAAGTTAGAAGCTGAAGTGAAAAAGTTTTCTTCTGTCACAAGTGTGATAAATGGATCAGAAACTGGGATAAAAATATCAGTATCCACTCTTATATCAGTGCTTGTGCTTAAACCAGGAAGAGTAGTGCTGAGATTGCTGAATCCAGACAACTTTCAAGAAATTCTGTTCTGTATGAAATGGGAGGTGAAGTTGTTGCATCCTCAGAGGTGGAGAATAAAATGAGGCAAAATCAACAATTATTTTTTTTAAGCTAAAATACATAGTGTTCGAATACTGATTTTCTTAATCTTCTGCCCACACCCTCATGTTGTCCACTTCCCCACCCTCAAACAGAGGAAACCTGAAAGAGCAGATTGGTAACTCAAGATATTTTTCCTTCTGTATTCAAGTAAGACTGTATAAAGTCAAAAGGCTAGCAGCAGGTTGCTGCAAGCTAGTAGCCTTTAGAAAACTTGGGTGTTTTTTGAAAATTTGTGGAGACAGATACGACAAAAATAATTATATCGCAGTATATTTTTTATTGCACAAAATGTGTTCAGGGAGTTCAGAAGCAAATTTTCTATCTATAGAAAAGAGAAAGCTGAGAAAAACTGTTTAAAGAGCAAGTGATTTTAGTCTATGATTAAATGAAACTCTAAAGAACCCACCATTCACTCAGACATTGACAATATAGTTCTGACTAGCCATTTAATGTAATGTAATCCTCTCTTCAAAAAGTAACTGTCAAAGCTTTATTATTTTAACATTTCTCAGTGGCCAAGGAAAGTAGTTCCCGTAACTGCTGAAGAAACAGGTAGAAGCCTATGAATAACCCTCATTAGTGAATGAAAGTCGTCTTGAATGTATGAGTCAATAAACTGTTAATCAAAGAGGTAATTTGTTCTTCCTGATGGCAAATACTTTATATAAATGGTAAGTGCAAACAGCAGCAGTAGCTGCAGAAAAATCCAGTGTTTAAAGAGTTTATGGTGATGGATGGTCCAGTAGTACAAGGCTACTTGTATTGAAATTGGCAATGTGTATTAAGTAATTTCTTATTTTTAGTTGAAAAATTAAGTATCTGTGATCGAAAATCATCTTTCTTTCGAAAAGGGAAAAGTGACTAGAAAGGTGACTTTTTGTACATAAGAAAACAATGAGACTATTTCTGATATAGATGTACCCCTGTTAACTTCAGTACAAGGTACTCCATTTATGCTTTGTTGACTCCTACAGGACTTGGGCACATCCTAAATCTTGAGTTGCTGAACTGAATTTCTGCTAGTGACAGAATGTTCGTAAAACCACTTTTGTGACTCCGTCTATCATAATTATAATAGTCTGCTCCTTTTTACTGTGAGGTCTTGGTGGGGGGTAGTAACTAGGGATTCCCAGCTGTCTTAGAATGACTTGGGTTGGAAGAGCATCTAATGCTGAAATCTCTATGGTGTCTAGTCTCACAAAATTTAGAAACTACCTTATTAATTGGAATGAATATAGAATATGCTGAGCCGGAAGGGACTTACAAGAATCATCACGTCCAACTCTCAGCCCTGCACCAGACAGCCCCAGGAGTCACACTGTGTGCCTGAGACCGTTGTCCAAACACTTCCTGAACTCTGTCAGGCTTGGTGCTGTGACCACTTCCTTGGGGAGTCTGTTCCAGTGCCCAACCACCCTCTGGGTGAAGAACCTTTTTCTAGTATCCAACCTAAACCTTCCTGGTGCAATTTCCCGCTGTTCCCTTGTGTCCTAGTTACCAGGTCTGGTAACTAAGTGACTGGTAACCTAGTCATTGGTTACCAGAGAGATGAGACCAGTGCCTGCCCCTCCTTTTCCCCTCATGAGGAAGTTGTAACTGCAATGTGGTCTCCCCTCAGTCTTCTCCATGCTGAACAGACCAAGTGGACTCTGTTTCCTCACACAGCTTCCCCTCAAGGCCCTTCACCATCTTCATTGCCCTCCTTCAAATGCTCTTTGACAGCTTTGTATCTTTCTTATATTGTGACACCCAAAACTGCCACAATATTCAAGGTGAGGCCACATCAGTGCAGAGCAGAGCAGGACAATCCCCTTCCTCAATCAACTGACAATGCTGGGCCTGATGCCCCCAGGACACAGTTGGCCCTCCTGGCTGCCAGGGCACTGCTGACTCATATTCAACTTGCCATCGACCAGGACCCCTGGTCCCTTTCTGTGGCACTGTTTTCCAGCACCTCATTCCCTAGTCTGTACGTATACCCAGTGTTGCCCTGTGCCAGGTGCAGAATCTGGCACTTCCCTTTGTTGAACTTCATATGGTTGGTGATTGCCCAGTCCTTCAATTTGTCAAGGTCTCTCTGCAGGACCTCCCTTTCTTCAGGGGAGTCAACAGCTCATCCCAGTTTTGTATGTCTGTAAAATTAGTATCCCTTCCAGTCTTCCATAAAAAAACCCCAAAAATATAAAAATAAATTAAGAAAGTATATAGGCAGGAAGTGTTTACTTAGGTTATTGCCTTCCTTCTGTAATGCCTTTATGGTCTTGTACTTCAAAGAGATTATTTGAGTAAATAGTTAAATATTTCACTTACTTGTTTGTTTTTTCCCTAAACATCTTATAGACCAGTGCTAGTAAGTGCTCTTGCTCTATTAACTAACAGTACCTTTACTGTAACAATTGATTCATAGAGTTACACTTTTGACTAATGTGATTATGTTGTTCATCATGACACTTTGGTTGCTTTAGTAATCTAGACATTAGATGTTGCCATATATTGTAGAGAAAAAAGATTATTTGTATCTACTCAACATGTAAGAACCTAAATTTGTACCTGTATTTCTTGAAGTCAAATCAGATTTCTTATATGCAAATACACACATGCTTGCATTCTTGCACACACAGTCTTCACTGAAAAGTAGTAGGATAAAGGCATGGAAATAGGAAGTACATGAACACTGTAGAGTTAAAAAAAATCAGTAAGTTAACTTTGTCTTTATTACTTGAAAATCCTTTTCTGAACTGAAATTTGCTGTGGAAGGCTATTTGAAAGTTAATTTTGCTAATGAAGAATAAAGCATGACAGATTATTATTTTAAGATGCAAAATTATACTTATGGTACCATTTGGTTGAAATTATTTGCAAAAATGTTTATGATTTTTTGGAGCCTTTTATAATTTATGGCTGAAGGCTGCTGTATTTTATAATGGCACTCCAATGAAATGCCTTAAGTAAACAATTCTGATGGTTGCTCCAGTACTGATCGATGCAACAGAATTACTGTTGTTGTCTGTAATGTGACTAAAAACTGAGGCAGGTGCATGTCTTGCTTATATACCTTATAGCTGATTAACATCCTGTGTTCTTGGTTAAGTAACTCCATGAATTCCATTAGGTAGTATCTGCTGGAGAGTGAAGCAAGCAGGATCTATTTCTTACTGATCTGTGGATCTGCACCTTGGTCTTTTGCCAATAGTATTTAATTGAAAGGAAGACTGAGATAAAATTATAGCCTTTTGAATGCCAATGTGTGCTTGCAGCTTTGTTAACCCACTTGTTTTGAATCTCAATGAAGAATTCCTGCATAAATAAAACACAATATTGTAAAAAAAATTATGCACAAGATGTATTTTATGAAACTAAATAAGGGATAACAAATTGGATTATAATACTGGCCATATATGGCTTAGCTATCTGAAGTACCAAAAAGAAAAAGTAATGTATTTGAGAAAGTGTCCTAGTAGCCTTGCCAGGAACAGCAAGAATAGAGAGGTTGCAGATGAAAAACTTATCTGCACAGTCTGTGTTCTTGAATACTCTTGTTTTCAGAAGGACTAAAATGGAAAATGATAATTGAATATTAAGCCAAATCCTGTCCATCTTTTGTTTGGAAGAATTTGTCTTGAACAATTGACAGCTTTCAAGAAGCCTGTCATGGGACAAATCCTTTATGGTATATTGGCTGAATATCAACTCATTACTAGTCTCTTAAAGGACAACCTCAATTGTTCCTTTACTTCATAAGGAGAAGACCACTAGATGGCCCTAACTAGTATGATTGGTATGGCATAACTACATAAAAAGAAAGGGAGAGGGGAGGGAACATAGAGAAATATGCAGCATTCTTCTTCCTGTTAGTTTTTAAGCCTACTTCAGTTCTTGAGGATAGGGAGTGTCAGATCAATTTGACCTTAATGGAACAGAGAAATGCTATATTACAGATTTAGTGTAGCCATTGAACAAGTCTGACACCTGATATGAATCCCATCCTCTGCTGAGCTCTGCTGAGCCGTGTTAGGGGAGTGTATGGGCATGTGAGCCCATGACAGCTCAAGGTCAGTGGGGTATTCAAGTCACAGTGAGCCCATCTGGTTCCGAAGGAAGTGATGTGGAGTCGTGTTGTAATCCTTTGGCTCCAATTAGCAATGAGGTGTTTAAAAAGAGTTGTGAGCAGTAGTTTTTTAAATCGCTTCAACTGAAGCAAAGATGATCCTTTCCAGAGTTTCAGACATTTCCTTAGATCATAATTTCAAATGCAGCACTTCAAGGTTTTCTTCTCCTTCCCACCTCTTTTTTAAACCGTCCAGCATTACAGAAGCCAATCCAGTTTTGTAAAAACGGTATTTCCTTGTACATCACACAGCCTGGAAGAGCATTTCCTTGGTACTAACCCAGCACATTGACACCTAGCACAACATAAAGCTGTGCTTATGAAGATGGGTTTTCTAGCCCGAATTTCTTCCTTAATGAAAAGGTAAATTAAATGTTCACCATATCTTCTGCTGCTTTTAACTGCAACAAGAAGAGAACACTGAAGGTCTTTGAAGAGATTAGTCATGAGTCTTTGCATATAATAATGAAAACTTCACAGATAAATATTTCAGTATTAGCAAAATTGAAATTACTGTATATATAGCATTTTCAGTCCATCATCATGATTTATGTTAATACATAAACAAAAAAAGCCTTCAACTTTTGAAACTTTCAGCTGCTTGTCAAAATTTGAGTCATAAAATAAAGGAAAAGAGTAGATGTGGAAAATAAAATGACCACACCTTTGTAAAACCTACAAACTTTGATCTGTGCTGTTATAAATTTCAATAAAGTTTTTGTCATGTGCATAGGAAGTCTAGAAATTACTTTGCATGAAAGCAAACAGAACTTTACCAGTGTTAAAGAAAAGAAAAATTGTAGACCTGGGGCAGAAGGAAATTTTGCTTTAAAGTTCATGCAATAGATTTTGTTTCTAATGATCTTTATAATGGGATTCTTTCATGATTCTCAAGAGAATTGGCAATCAGTCAGGCTGCACAGAAATGTACAGTTGGTTCATGTCCTAATTGCAGCCCATAAATTAAAGAAATATTGCATGGTGAGTTGCTTAGTTATGTTATTCAATAATTTCAGCACACTGGATAATCTGGATGAACTTCAGGTCTCGGAGAACAATGTACTCAGCAATTTAAAGCAAGTTTGACTCTATTTAAGTACAGGAAGGTTAGAGAACCCTTGAAGAAGTGAATGTACAATGTGTAGAACAATTGCTTAATGGAGAATGTAGTGTACTTGATAGTGACTTGTATTGATTAGTGGGGGGGACAATAATACTTTTATGGAAGTCATTAGTATCTTCTTGTGCAGTACAACTTAAGCACCACATAGTGTATGATTTATTTCAAACTTTAGGAGAAGGGAGAGGGTATTCAACTCTAGAAAACTTCATAAGGAAAAGTTTTAGATAATTATTTTTGTATATTTAAATAATCCAAACATATTGGCCTTTTCTCATTTAAAACTGTGTTTTAGTTCCTGAACTTGAACGCATAGAACAAAGAAGGCCTTTGTCTGAATCATTCTTGAGATTGATGTTTGTCTTTGATACCAAAATCTCAAACGAGATACTGTTTCTTAGGAATAAAACTGATCTGTTGGAGTCCAGGATATTTACACTAATCCAATGTAACTATTTGCATTCATAAAAAGTTTATTACATATTCATCTTCTGGCTAGGTGTAAGTCAAGAGATGTAAAGAAAAATTACTGAATTATTCTCACCAACATGATTTTGTAACCCCTGGGGCAACATGTTCCTACTTATAGGGTGTGTGGATGGAGTTAAACACTAAACTGGAAGGTGGTAGGTATTTATTTTTTTACAATTTCTTTTTCAAAGTTCACAGAAAGCAGCCACAGATATGATGAAGTCAACAGTTTGAGGTGGATGGCTGCATTTGACTCAGTTATCCAGAGTGCACTGTTTATTATACTAACTGGGGTCTTTTTACTTCTGAAAGAGTTGCTTCTGTGCAACTCTGATGCAAAGACCAGAATTTTTATCTCTTCTTACTCCCATCTCTCTTCAATGCTGCTTGACAACTCAGGTGCTGAGATGACTTGGAGAACTTACTGGATATTAGGAATATGCCCTTTCAGTATTTGGAATAAAAGGCCTCTAAAGTTTTGATCAATAACTTGTTTTTATTTAAAGCTTAAACAGGACTCAAGTAACTCATTCTCTAAATAGGAAAGCTTCAAGCACAATAAAGTCTCTCATTTCTTGTACACTGTAACAGGCACCGCTTCCTCACACACCTGTCCCTGCCCTCTGGAGGTGTGTAAGATGGTCTAAATGTCTAATAGGGGTATGCAGCATTGCAGGTGTGACTGAAAGGAGAACTATGGGTATTGATCAGGCTATGTGTGATTTGGAATTATGAGAGAGAGCTCTGCTCTGCTCTGTTCTGTTCTGGTCTGCCCTGTTCTTTTGGTATAACTGTACTCTTTTGATCTTATGTGCCAAAGCACACTGATACTCTTTCCAGCATTGTATTTTTGATGACTCTATAGTTGTTATATTATAAGGTATTGTATTCTATACTTTTGCCTTGCCAACCAATCAAGTATCTTGGGTGGAGTTTTGGGCAAAAATTCTTACTCGATGGTTTGCTTATTTATTATGTAATCACCTTAGAAAAAGATATAAAAATCTATGTTAAAACAATAAATGTATTCCTGACTTGCAATGCATCAAGAGCCTGTGTTTGATCACATTGTGTTTCGGGGATCGTGCCTTCTATGTGGTAACAGAGAACCAGATTAATTTATTGAATATGCTTTTTTCATTTTTAAAGGATATCTTGACAATAATATGTATCTAGGAACAAAATACTAAATTTGTTCAGATTGTCAATGAATAGGCTCCCCAAAAAGGGAAGGAAAGAGGGGCTGAAAATTTAATGAGAAGTATTTTCCCATACATGTTATAAACTTCATTAATAAATTAATTTATTCCCCTGCACACTGGAAACGTTTCTTAAACATTGTTCGGAATGAAGAGCATTTATTTAGTTATCTGAAAAATAGCTCAGAGGCTTTATCACTGCCTGTTTAAAGTCCATTGCAAAGCTTCCCCTGAAACTTGCTGGTTACAAATTTACTGGCCACAACCAAGCTGCCATAACTTCCCACTTCTCTTGGTCTCCTGCTGAGTAAGAATCCTAACTTTAGCTCTTAGATCTCTGCCCATTCTCCACAACTGTCTTAAAAAGGACTGCATAACCAAATGTGGGCATTTGCAACAGGGATATTTATGTGTGAACCAGCATCGATCTCCTTTGAGTTGTCAAATGGAAAAAGGGACTAGGATGCCACTGCTCTCTCAGATGGCGTGTAAAATGTAACAAGGGAATTGCATTCTAGCACTCCCCTCTGAAAGAGCTAATCCACAGATGGACATCTAAAACTTGGTGAAATTAATCCCACCTTCAGTGTCTCACCCAGCTGGGTCCTTACTCAACCACCTGTGCTATGCTTCATCTCCTTGGCCAGCCAGAGCTGGCTTTGTCACCAACATGATCCATGTTCTTTTTATCCATCTGGCTGCTTTGCCACATATCTTGCTTTTTATTAAAGTAATTCATCCTCTTTTCCACGCCTTGTGGGGGTTCAAAAGTGGCAGGCTAGTCAAAAATATAAAATGGCCTTTGTGTTCCTGCACCTCTTTCTAAACCTGTGAAGGCTGCAGAGAGAATGCTGCCCATCCCTTGCAGTGCTGCCCACTTCACTGCAGGATAGCAATGGGTGCAAAAAGGTCAGCCTTCAGCTTCCCCACAGAACTGGAGCTTGTCTAATGCTGTTGATGGCTT
Source organism: Calyptomena viridis (assembly GCA_013390005.1). Lineage (NCBI taxonomy): Eukaryota > Metazoa > Chordata > Aves > Passeriformes > Eurylaimidae > Calyptomena > Calyptomena viridis. The sequence continues at coordinate 37,728 of WEIV01024871.1, forward strand.
CTGAAAATGAATTGCTTTTTCCATGTTCTCTGCTGACTGTATATGACCTCCAAGTTTTGAAAATCATTTAACTTGTCAAATTGAACAGTTAAAATTATGTGTTTCTGACACACTCTTTCTGCTACATCCTTCAGCTGGCTTTAAAATAGACATGAAAGCTTTTAAAATTAGAGAATATTTTACCCTTCCTAAAAGAACTGGAACTCTTGATTTTCTTTCTGGAATGGCTGGCTTCTTTAAAAAATAAACCCACCCCTCCCAAGGGAGGAAAACAGCAACACTCACTCCAAAAATTCAACTTGGGGAAGCAGTATGATACAGACAGTACCAGCTTCAGTGATTTGCTCTGTTAGTTACAAAAGAAAGAGAAGAAGCAGCCTTATAACTTGTGATAAAACAAGTTATCTCCAGATTTGATTTTTTTTTGTGTGTATTCTTATAAATATTGTAGTTCAAAGCTGAAACTTTTTCAACTAACAGTCTTATCAGTAGGAAAACATAGCTTTAGTTACTGCAAAACTGCCCATTAATTTAGGATTATGATTGTCAAGTAGCTTTATTTAGGAAAGAAGTATTCACCAGAAGATCAAGTTTTAGGACATACTCAATAAGGGATGGCAAGGAATACTGAAGTTCAGTGCCCTCTTCTATAAGCAGAGTCGAGGTACTGTTTTCCAGCTCCAAAGAAAACTCCCTAATCTGTTTTATATCAGATATTCTGGTATTGTTTTTTCTGCCATTTCTAATTTAAACCACTTCACTTTCTACTAATTTAGCATTCTTTTCTATTCAGCATGGATATCAAGGGTGAAGAGGAAGCTTCTGCCTACTGCTTTTATTTCTTGGCTTCATTTTGTTCCAGGTGGCTGAAAAAGAAATGCTTTCATTCAAGTCAGGCAAAAATATATACTAAGGAGAATGTCCTTCCTTTTGAAATAGTCCGTAGTATTAAGTGATAAGATGATAGTGATAAATCACCCTCCATTAATTCTTCAGAATGTTTAAATGATAGATGTTCTCCTGCAAACATGTATGCTGGGAAGTTCCCTTTTATCTTAAAAATATTGTTTATTATGTTCCTGAATAAAGATGCATTTCTCTAAGTAAGCTGAGCTGTGATAAATGTCTAATTATCACCCTTTGGTAACAATTAATCTTTTTGAAATCTTCTGTTAATAAGATGCATTTGCAAAACAATTATCTATATTAAAAAGTTTTGTTAGATCTTTTAATTCCAGCTGCCTCCTGCAAATCTCTATTTGCATTGAAATGTTGGAATATAAATTGTTCCAAAAAATTTAATAAATTCTTCTGTTTAATGAGAATTTAAAATATAACCCAGAGGAATCTTCTCTTTTTCTCATGCCAACTTCTTAAACTTTCATTTCTGTGATTTATTTGCTGGGATTTGAATAATATTTGGTTTTGTCATGCATATAGTTTTTCACTATTCCAAAGAATTAACATAAGAGTATTCTTTTCCAAATAGCAGAATGTTTTTAATTGCTTCCATAGGACTTTTGTACAGATGTATCTGTTGGGAACGATATATTTTTACATTAATTTCAAAGAGTATGTGTTTCCAGGTCCTACATAACCACTTGCAAAGTGAGATTTATGCTTTGCCAGTGTACCATTAGCCTTTTATACAAATATATTAATGGATATGATTTTATTTACTCAACAACATATGCCAATAATTCTATAGTAATCCTGACATATTCAAAAGCTCATTACACTTAATTAGTGACTGTGAAATCTCTTACACACTAGTCCTCTACAGGATAGGAAAAAAGAATTAATTTGCAGTTATTTCTCTTCTTTTGGAGTGCTCTTTTTAAATTATGTAATGCTGCACACATTTTTGTTGTACAATTGTCATACCTGTGGGGCAAAAGACAATTTACTTGCAGACAAGCAAAGAAGAGAAAAAAAAAAAAAACAATGGAAAATATTTCATCAACCAGAGAATTCAAGATAAGAAGATTCCCTGTGGACTGCACAGTAAAGGTACAAACACATTGTGGAGTAGTAGGTTGAACAGCTTCCAACAAACTATTAATTTAGCCAGAAATTAAGGTGCAAAAATATGGAGTGAGACAATGATTGTTAAGGCCTGACTGGAAAGCCTTCCACCATGGTCACATGCTTGGAAAATAGTAGCTCTCTTGGTCAATTCTGCAGACCTGAAACCCTTACTCAGAGATGATCTCTGTCCTGGGCATCAGGAGTCACTTTCTAGGGTCCACTAGCAAGAGCCTCGGCTGATCCTACAGATTTTGACATATATATTTATATTACTCAGTAATATAATATGAGCATAAGGCATAAATTTTGTTTCCTGCACCCTATATCACCTCTGGCTTTAAGAACACAGTGTACTACTTACAAGTCTTGACTTCTAATAATGACTGTACTTTCACTTTATGCGGGAAAATTATCTTGCAGCAATTTTCTTTTTCATATAGTATGAAAACAGTCTACAGTAAGAATAGTTATCTTGAAGTTTTTCTTAAATTTTTGTTTAGATTAATAAATTATCTTTTACTGTTATTGATCACTGATTGCTTATGAGAACTTTGTGGAAATTCTCTTGGCTTAACAGCAGAGTAAGAAAAAATTTCAGCTTCTTTCTTTTAAGTGAAGGGCAAGTAGACTTTTTTGTTCATGTGTTTTTTATAATCTGAAAATACTAGCATGGTGGAAGAAAATATGTGAATTTAGTGTTTTGAAGGACACAGTTTGGAAAGGGTTTGCAAGACCAGAGTATGTATGTATGCGAGATATTTTTCCTTTAAAATTCATCAGCTAGTTCTAATTGTAGTAATTGCATCTTTCTCAGGGAATGAGCACATGTTCTACCTAATGTAGGGATTATGTCCACACGTGTGAATGTAGGTTCTGAGGATTTTGTTTGGAGGTAAGCTGTCTAGGAATCATCAAGAGTGGGGCTGCTCTGAAAAGAGTCACACAGGGTGTGTATGTGATCCCAGGGCTGGCTGTGGTGCCTCACTAATGGACACCACAGTGCCCAAGAGGGACAGGCAGAGCTGGGTGCTGGTAATGGGATCCACTGACAACTCAGACATGGCAAGGAGATGAGTCAGGGCCAGGGACCATCCAAGGGGATCGATAGCAGCAAGATCAAAGAACAGGGATGGAGACAAGTCTAGAGTGTACTTTCAAGGTTTGTCCAGGCTGGAGATCCTTGCAATGTTGCTAAGGTGGGGACTAAAGGCCTGTCAGAGCTAAAATGGGCTTTTTGGATCCATGGGCTCGGGCAGGGACAGTAAGGCCTGTCAGTGCCCTTGTCAGTGATGGAGAATTTCTTCACCTTTGAGAATAAAGGTTGTTATTGCTGTCCTTAAGTACCTGAGGGGTATTAGGGAGATGGTATTGTCAAGCTCTCCTTGGCAGTGCACAGGGAGAGCACGAGAGCAACAGGCATAAGTTGTGAAAAGGCAAATCCCAATAGAAAATAGGAATAGAAATTGTGGGGGAGAGAATGGAGGAGGCAGATTCACCATGAGAGAAGTCTAACACTGCAGCAGATGCCCATGTAGGCTGTTGAACCTTCATTCCTAGAGGTATTGAAAACTCAGCTAGATGGAGCTCTGAGCAAATTGGTTTGACTTTGGAGCTTGTCTTGCTTTGAGCGGATAAAGAGACTGGATGATCTCCAGAGACCTTTCCACCAGAATGGTCTGTGGTTCTAAAACAGGGTAAGTCTCATCTCAAATACTGGGACATGTGGTTGAGTTCACAGGTATGGAGGCAGAGTGTATATAAACCAGCATGGCCTTTCTTTAAAAGTTTAAGGGGAGAAAGGAAAGACAGAACAGGTAAAGGTCTCATTTTGTGCTCATGGGAAGTAAAGACGTGCTTGAAACCAGACTTATAAATTCAGAAAACTGTTTCCTACTGTCCTATAGCAACAAAAGAAACTACTAAAGTCTCAACTTGCTGCTCTCTACCAAAAGCAAGCAGACTTCTGCCTCATCTTTTCAGTGATTGGTGCCATTTAGAATAGCAATATGAACAAAGAAATTGCTTAGATCTTCAGTTTTAACTCATTTTTCAATGTCCCTATTCAGCCATCATCTTCAGTATTGGTTATTCTATTTCTTCCCAAATCCCTTAGCAAATCTAAAAGAAAATAATCCTCCCCAGTATGGCTCATTGCCACCCGTCGTTATCCCTGGGATTAATAGCATTTGTGATAACTGCAATAAATTGGACCATTTCATGTTACCATGGCAGCCAAGTTGAAAGTAGCAATTTTTCCCCAGGTTTGCTGCAGATACTGTTGCAGGTAGAAGATATAAACTAATATTGATCGATAATTTCATCTGTATTATACCAAAGTATCTTTTCCTAATTTCTCATTCTGTGTGATAACTACCTAAAGTGTAGGAGTATCTCATTAAAGAATAACTTTAGACAGAAGAACTTCCTGTTTGAATGTATTGGTAAATAAGTGAATTTGGTATCTTGTCTTGAATGAAGGTGAATTTAAAATACTACTGTGATGAATGCTTACAAAGCATATAATTGAAGATTGTAAAAAAAGTTTCCTCATATTGCTGGGTTATGTTCTAAATTAAAGCAAAACAAAAAACCAATAGCAAAAAAAATCAACAAAAGATAGAATTTGTAATTAAAAGACAGCTGTATTTTCTGTTCTTCATGGGCAGAAAAAATTTGAAAACACTTAAAATAAATCTCATAGAATCTTGTACAGTTAAAATCTGCCTGTTCTACAGAGTTTCTAGTCCTCTGTCACAATTTCTAATGAGGTCTGTCTTAGCTCATGCTGCAGTGAACACCATCATATATTAGAGACCCTAAGTTCTGCCATTTCTGCAACAAAACATGTTAAGTACTTTCCTTGTGTATTCAACTGAACTAAAAAAAGCTATCTGTTTAAAAAGAGAAATTATTAGGGTAATCTATTAGAAGTGTAAAGGAAAGAATAGAAAATAATATAATATAGAAAAAACCCCTAATTAATTAAATTGGGGTCTTTCTGCCATTTTTAGTAACTTAGGGAAAGAGTCTGAACTTAAACAAGCCCTCCAAGTTTGCAAACACTGAGAAGCTAGAAATGCTTATTATCTTAAACGTGCTATCAATTTGATAGATTTGGTATTTGTATGTGCTAAAGAAATAACATCAACTCCAGCAGCAGGAAGGCAATGGTTTAATGTGCATATGGGGAAATAAGTGAATTCACTACAGCAAAGTTTCACTGCAGTTCTGGATTCTTTTCTCTTCTATAAGCAGCAGGTCTGATGGCAAACTGTGGCAGTAGATACAAAGTTCTATATGTTAGTTCCTGAAAATTTTTTGTTTGGTAGAAATAGCTCAATGTTTTGCAGATATTCGGCACCAATAAAGCAAAAACTCTTCAGAAGTTGGAGGTATTTTGTACTTCAAAATCACGTAATTCCTACGGGGAATGGAAGCCATAGATGGTTCCTCATGGTCAGTTTGCATCCCTGCCAACATCTCAATATGAATTAGCAAAGCAGTTTTGATGTGGATCTTCTGATCTTTCCTGCCCTACTGCACTTTGGTTCTCATTGAACTGCATTCCCTTTGCACAAAATTGAATTGAAAGATCTGCTCCTGAGCCGCATCTAGTTCTCTGCAGACACTAATCTATACAGAAATAGCTAATCAAGGTAGAGAGTTTGACCCCCCACCCCCCAGCACATAGAGATTGTGGACACTGACAGAAAGCTTTTGAGATTATCAAGCACTTGTGCAATGCCAGCTCATCTTTTGCACCACATAAAGAGTCAGGTGGGATCTGCACTTTGATGTCCTCCACTTGCTTTTCAGTTTCTTGCTGGCCTTTACACAGGTTCTGGGTCAGTTTGACTTTCTCAGGAATGCAGTGGGGGTTTTGTGCTATTTTGGTGATCTGTTGGAGTCCAGGATATCAAGACTACACCTCAAATTGCCCTGGGGGGTCTGGGACCCTCGCAGAGAACCCAGGAAGATACAGTTTTTGATCTGTGTTCCTGGGAAAAGCTTCCAACATTGATGGAAGAAGCAAAAGCAACAAAAATATAACAGATCATAGTTTAGTTTGTCATAGAAGTGAAACTTACAGTTTTAGGGTTTGCAGTATAGATACAAAAGAAGACAAGATGGAGTATTTTGGGTGTTGCCTTGAGTTCTTTCTTCTTCTTCTTGCTCTTTGTACTGCAGTAGAGCTGGCACTTACAGATTGGTAGAATGGATTTGAGGTAGAGAAGACGTGTTAGTAACAAGTTAGGATTACTGATACAGAATTGTAAACATGATACGTAGTATCTGTTAATTGGTCATTAGAGTCCTTAAAAACTTAGAAGCAGTCGCCATTTCAGACTTTTCACAGCACATGCTCTGGTGTGTTAAACCCAGGTTAGGGTGACATGCTGAAGTTGTGATAAGAACCTAATAAACAGCAAGAAAAACTGAGAAGCTGCGAGTCTTATTCCTTTATCTGGTACTGGACTTTGATAATAAGAGGAAATGCTAAAACGCAAGAGCTCGGGTCACCCACAAATATCATAACAAATATTTGTACATTGATGCATTTCAGTTTGACTGGGGGTTCTATTCTCGTAATGGTTTTTAGCCTACGTGTGTAAAACTGTGTGACTTCTTGGCCCACGTGCTCTCCGAGGTAGGTGGTTGGCAGCTTGGACTACAAGGTTTTTATTGGTGTCCTGTCATGAGGGTGTTAAGGCCCAGTCTCACTCTGAAGATCTGCCTTTAGAACAGAATCAAAGCTTGTTATTTATTATGTGATATTTGCCATGATGCAAAAGATATACATGTAAAACTGCGTTTCCTTGTCCTGCACTGTCTACTCCTTGACATTCTCCATTTTGTCGGTCTAAAGTAATGATTATCAATTGACTTGGATATGAGTGTCTGGGTGTGTGACTCCATATATATTAAGCTCCATCTTAATAGACATATACTATATATATATAAACTACATATGTATATTAAAAAATTGTATATTGTGAGACACTGGATTATTCTATTAATTATTGGCTTGGACAAACTCAAGTGGGGCAGGGGGAGAGACAGGTCAAATTTCACAGAGGTGAGGTAGTGCCCTGTCCCACCTGCCAGCAAGTCTCCTGGGGCATCCCTGGAGCAGCTGTCAGTGGCTGGACACTGGAAGCACTGCTCACACCACACCACACCCTGGAGCCCCTGACCCAGCCCTGGATGAGTTGGCACACCAGAAGTCCCTCCTAGGGGTAGGGGTTGTGGCGATGGGGGGGCCAAAGCAAATAAAAGCAGAAACATGAGTAGGTAATTGTGTTCTCCATCCGTGCTCAAACCCAATCATCTGGACACGTGGAAGTTGGACTCTGTGGTGGTAGCTATAATTTTCTCTTTTTCTCTCTCTTTCTTTCCTTTTTCTTCTCTTAATCTTCTTTCTTAATATTTTGGGTAACTTGAGATTGGATGGGTTGGATTTTGCTAAATTGTGTGGGTTAACATGTGCTAAGTCAATGCTTTGTGGAATGCTTTGTTTTGGTTGAATGTTACCCTTTAAATTTTTTCCAAGTATTTTATTTCCTAAAGTTTACCAGTAAAAGTTTACCCTCTGAGAATAACATGTGCAGCTTTTCTCCTGTGCAGTCTCTCTTAAGGTGTCAAAATTCTAAAAATTCAGCAGGCAAATTTTTGGAGCCTTTTATATTTTTAAAGTAAAACCCCTTGATCGAGCCTGTAGCTTTGGTGCTGAGGTTTTACATATACATATATATATATCTGGTTTGGTTTGGTTTTTTTGCTCCCTACTTCCTACCCAAAAGATTGTTTGTGTGTCTCATTATTCAGATCAATGGGAAATAGCTTTTAATTTCTGATCTAAACTTGATCTCACCAAACCTATGCCTCTACTTTTTGTCCTAGTCCTCTGCTGTTGACAGTGCTTTTTTTCTCTGTTGTATTTGCTGGTTGTGAACTCACCCACTCTGACTTATGCTGGCTATTCAGAGAATCACTGCAGTGGAAAGGCATCTCTGGACATCACCTGATCCAACTCTTTTCTCAAAGCAGGATCAACTAGTACAAGTTATGCAGGGCTGTGACTACTCAGGGTGCAAGTACACTCTTTCAGAGCTCCTTCACTTGGGTGATTCAGAGCCTGTTTGATCAGTTAGTAGACTCAAGTCCTTTTCCTCAATTGTTTTCAGACAGTAAAATCCCATTTTAGGTCAGATATTTACTTTAGTCCCTGGGTGTATGTATTTGAGAATCTGTAGCACTCATTTTCATTGTGCTTTTCTTCCTTTTAATCCAGCCTCATAGTGGAGTCTATCCCAAAACAGAACACTTCTTCCTGAAGAAAAATCAAGATTATTTTTCTTGAAGGAATGCAATGGTTTTCAATGCTGCTCTAACCATAAGTAGTGGTGGAACAAGGTTCTCATGCTTGCATAAGCTCTGCTGAAGTCATTGCAGTGACATTTTTCCATTGTCACAACTGTTTTTAAAAATAACCACAAAATGTTTGATTGGTATTCAGTCAACAGACTATATTTGCATCCAATTATTTCGTCTTCATCTTTCAATATATATGCTGTAGTATTATATTGCTAGAGCTCAGGATGTTTAAGTTGGTTCGAACAGAAGACAAAAAAAATGCAAAAGCTGACTGATAGGGTAAAAAAAGGCATGTTCTTCCACCATACTTGTCTCATAATGTAAAGAACTTTATTTTTTCTTGTCAGCCCTTTGGTCTTGAATTCATCATTTCCACTTCTAGCTGTTTCCATCAGTGTTTTTTGGTTTTGTTTCCCTCTCCTCTTTCAATATTGCTATTTTGAACATTTGCTCGTCTTTGTATGAAGATGCTGGGAAACACTCAGGTAGTTTAAGATCCTCTGGGAACTTTTTTAACATCAAATGTGCTCCTCTTTCAAGGCTTAGCTGAAATCTTCCCATCTGAGCTTCAGCTTCCTCATACGGCTGTATTTTTCCCCAGGTCTGGCAAATACTCTCCAATAAATGTGTAATCTTTGGCCTGCCATGATGAAAATTTACTTTTCTGCTTGTCTTACTAGTAAATATTTTTTCAAAGACAGTGGCAGCTGTTAGAGTAGAGAAAGATTGCTGTATTTTGAACCAATTTTGCATTAAGTGTCTTAATTGGTTTGGTTTAAGTCAAAGAAATGCCCCTGCAGTGAGTTTGGATGGCAAATCTTGACTAGAAATAGTTGCAAAGTGAAACTTACTTTTGTTGATGAATAATTTTGGTTGAAGCATCTATCAGTAAGAAAATCTGAAGCAGAATCGTAGGTGTGGAGGCAAGCAAGCTGGGAACAGTAGGCTGTGAGTAGTATGGACTTGTGTGAAGAACCACTTCTATTTATGGAGCATGCTTAAGGCTAACTTTATCATAAACCTATCTAGGCTCATCACTGATTTCTTTTTTCTTTTTTTAGAGACCATCTCCACTGGCTGTTTGCAGCTTTTGCTCTTTCTGTGGCATTATTAGGTGTGGGGTTTTGTTGTTGATTTTGTTATGGGGATTTTTTAGCAATCTTTTCTTACCAACTGTCTTAGTCGAGTTCAAGTTCCTTTTTTTTACAAAAAAACCATCCTGATAATTTGCAGGAAATTGACAGCCGCGTGCATCCATAGATTTGTGGAAAAAAGGCACAACTTAAACGTATACGTTAAGCATAAAGAACTGTCATATCACAACAGGGCAGAAGAATAATAGGCACATATGGTGTAAGAGTGTAATACAAAGATATCATCTCTGGGTGATTCTGTCAGTGAACAAGAGAAAGACAGCACACAGTGAGTACAGAAGCATTTGTTAAAAGGTCAGCTCTGAAAGAGACTTTATCTGACTGCCAAGGACAGAAACTCTCACGAGTAGCTCAAAGTGGCAGCGAACAGTTCCACGATAGATGACTTGCTGTAGAGAGTCAGCTTTAGGGAGCTTCTGAGGTGACAGCCTTGACAATACTTGGTACTGGAACTTTCTCATCTGTAGCCTTTGCTAGGTGGAAACTGAACCTAATTAGCTTTCCTACCAGTGCATGCTAGTTCTTCTTGACTAACTCCAAACTGACCCTGCAAGCTGCCAGGTGAGAAAGTAGGTAATTGCCTTCCCTCAAGAGGCAGCAGCTCTTTGAGAATAAAGAATTCACACCCACAAATTCTTGAATTCTCAAGGAATCTTTCTTAAGCATTTCTTCTCCTCTGTGCTAGCTTCACAGTGGTTATGGCAGGTCTGGGATTGTGGGACCTTAGGATGGGAATGAGAGGAAATCTTCAGGATGAATTGCAAAATCATCGTGGCCCCCTTCTCAGAATGAGGGAAAGCAGAGTCTGTCTTTACACTGCCATGCTTATGTAATTTGTAACCTTCCTGTCTTTTCCTAACTCATCTTCTCCTTTATGGATGGTCCTTAGATGTTTGGAGACGAAGTGCCATTGAGACCAATGTTTGTTTCCAGTTTGGGGATTTAGTTATATTGTTCTGTCTTTCAACTTACAAAGGTGATAGTTTGGCCATTTGAAGACTAGTTTTCTTTAGAATTACTGCTTTTTAAAATCTTCTTATGTCTGAGACCTTCATTCTTGCTCAGATTGGTAAGCAGTCTAACATACTGAGACTTTGGGCTGATGGAGATGATGGAGATGATCGGATTTAGACAATTCAGAAGCATCAGGACTGTGCCAATGACTTTCTTCATGATAGTAAAGATTAAAATTATATAATAATGACCCTCTCCTCTGAGCAAACATGATTCTATAATGTACAATCTCGTAATCTGTGAAAGAAGGTGACTCATAATATTTATAAGTTTTTGGTATTTTGGGGATCCTTCAGAGAGAATTTTTTCACTCAGGATGTTAGAAATACTGAATTTGGTTCTGTGTAACTAAAGGTGGCAGGTTTTATCTGTATATCTTTCTTCAAAACAAATTATTAGTGCAGTGCTGTTGATTTCATGTAGGAAGACCATAGACTTGAACAGGGACAACTTTCACTGGCTTGATGCTCTACAAGGCTTTTGAATGATGAGAGATTTCTTCATACATCACAGGTAGCATTCTTTTTCTATGTACTGACATCAGGAGGAGAAGTTGTCTTCTTATTCCAAACATTTCTCAAAAACAGATGAGGATTCCTTGTGCTGTCTATATGTGCTTTTTGGCCTTTAAACATCTCTTGAAAATTGGGTTGTAAGCTTCTAAATACAGCTCATCTTGCCTGTTTCCAACCTTAGGATCTCCTGCCACTGTTTAAGTTGTGTTCCTTATGTGTGATAGAGGAAGCTTGTCAAAGTAACATTTATGTATACTGTATGGAGGCTGTGCGGATTGACATGGTCATATTTCTAGCACATGAAAAAAGTACTGAACTCATAGATTTGAAGATCTTGACAGCAACAGACAGAAGAGTCTTTTGTTTGGGGTTTCTTTCTTAGCAAAACTCAACCTAAGAGTTTTCTCTCGAATGCAGAGTCTTCTGTGTACATGTATGAGTGAACAGAGCCTCTCCTGTGTGACCCATTGAAATAGGCTGCAATGTCTTAATATATCAGGGATGCAACACAGTATTAGCTATTTCATCCTTCTTTTTTCTACTGTCTGTTCCTTGCTTTCTCCAATGGTCCCCCTGACACACTGCATGTTTTGAGTCCTTTCTTTTTTTCTGACTTTTTGGAATGTCATAAGGATCTACCAAATTACAAAGGAAATAGGCTTTTTTCATTGCAGGCAATTCTGTTTATGAACATGTTTGACATGGAGGTAGCTGGGCAATGTCTTAACTCTACAGAGAGAAGACTGTGCAGCAGTAAAAGGCACAGGAGTACAGTATATCTCACAAAGCTATTTGTGAGTACCAGGCTCAGTAACTTTTTTTAGAAATCTAAGAAATCCTTTGTTATAGCACGTAGCAGCCTTCCAAGCTGTACAGCATAATTATTTTGCTCCTTTTCAGTCTTCCCTTCTCTCGCCCCAGCACACGATGTGTTGTATTTGACACTTATGAGGAAGAAGATACTCGACAAAATCTCACATTTTTTTCTATTTGGAGTATTTAAGTCTTAAGAAAAAATTTTTACACTATTCTTATTAAAATAGAATATTATTTAAGTGCAAAGAAGCATGCACCATATCCATTTTAGTGTCTTACTCAGGACGTATGTTTTAAAGCCTCTGCGTACTAAAAAAAAAAAGAAACTGAGAAGTTGACAGAGTTGTTATAATCTATAGTGTAAATCAGAAAGAATAATTCTTACCACGTATGTATGAGAGAAAAATGTTTAGATGTCATTCAGTCTACTTAAGATGTTTGCCATGGTATTTGAAGCAAAAAAAGATCCCTAGGCAAACAACTAAAAAATAGTTGCATAATCTGTGTATAAAGAGCCCACCATTAATATCAGACTGGGGTGAGACAGGAACCCTGATGCAAGAGAACCCAAAGCACTTAAGAACCGAGAAAACATTTTCTCATTCAAAAGACTTTGCAGTAAATAAGGCAAAGGAGAAGACTGAAACTTTTGGTGTGCTTTGTGTACAACTAATTTGTACACTGCCAAGAGGATGTACCTTTTGGAAAATCACTGTGTGAGTGTTTAATGGAAGGTGATATGTTGACATCCAGAGTTAAGCTTGCATGGTATTTTCTTGCATTCTAGTATTGCATGACCTGTGTGCCTGACTTTGTGACCCTAACAATCTCTGATTGTACTGATTTTTTCCTCTTCCCAATGGAAATGGAGTGCTCTGGAGAGCACAAACTGCCTATTTCGCCTAAGAAAAAATAGAATAAGGGTCTTGACCAGTCATGCAACTATTGATGGTGCAGATGAGTAGGTAAGTATGTAAGGCCCAAGTCCTGATGCTTGTTGTTCCCTTGCTCTGCACATCACCTCTAACAGAACTAAATCATGTGCCAAGGAGCACAGAGCAGCCTGGCAGAGCAGCATGTTCACTCTTAAGTAATGTTACTCTTTTTTTAATCTTTCTCTGCAAAAATGTGTGACTTGACATTAAAAATTAGTCGATTTAAATTTATCCTAATTTGGTGGATCTTATTTCACTAATGAACCCACTTAAAATATTGACTAAATATAAATACACTACTTAAAATTTTGTTTTAGTGCTGATGGCGGAAGCATATTTCAGCAGTGGGATATTAGTGAGATTGTCAGTTGATATTTGCATGTAATGAACTCACCAGAAGTAGTGCATTAAAGGAGAATATTCATTAGAGAAGGTGAAAAAATTGGATGCCTGCAGAATAACTAATTTAGCAGAGATTGTTGTTAGCAAAACCAACATAGTCTTTTTCAAGAATTTGAGTTGTCCTGGAAACATGTGGATGTTTTGGTTTTGTTTCCAGTAGTTCAAATTGTGTCTACAATGATGTTCCAAGGTTAATGTGCAGGACTTCATATGACATTATAATATAAATTTCAGTAGGATACTGCCTTTTATTCTTGAGAATACCAATGCTCAGCAAATATTATCAGTCTGTGAAAATTTTTTGCATGATGCCTGTTTTAACTACTGCCTGTATAGTGAGAAGAATACAGTGCATGTGAGTGGTTTATTGCTAGAATCTAGGCTGGTTTGTGATCTCTTCAGAATTCAAGAAGGGGGGTAGTTGGTTGGGATTTTTTGGTGCCTTTTTTTTTAACTAGTCTGAATACACAAATAAATGGCTAGCTTGAATTTGAGCCAAGAAAAAAAAAAAAAAATTTAACCTGTAAAAATGCCAATTCTCTATTTTATTATCAATAATGTAATTCATCATTTTCACTGTTGGTGGTTTGTAGCATAAATAGGAGTAACTAAAACAAAATAGTAGTCACTAGAATGTTGTGCAATTTATCAAGGAGCCCAAATGTAAGACTTATTTTTTCTGTTACAAAATAGGGGATTAAAATCTTTGCAGAAGCATGCATTTTGAAAGGTTTATATTTCCCTAGTAAATGACCAGAAGTAAACCAAGAAATATCCCAAGAAATTATCAATGTTCTTTTGATTGCATGTTGCTGTTTTAGGCATGGTATAATTTTGTAGATCATTGTATATTAAGAGAAGAGGGAGATTTTTCTGACAATTTTAAGCAGAAATTCTGTAAGAGCTTTGACTTCTCATGCTATGAAATGCCCCACACCAATCAATTATTAATCAAATATGCATTTTTGTACAGAATCTGAACCTACATTCCAAGAGGGACAGTTTGGCTTTAAAAAATATCTGCTTAATGCTAAATGGGTAGATCACAACATTCTTTTATGTTGTGTGGAAACCATAGTAGGGGGGACATGGAGTTCCACATGGTCCATAAAGTCATATTATTTGAGCAAAATTCCTCTCCCAATGGGAGAAAATTCTGACTTTTAGTACTAACAACAACAACAACAACAAAAAAATACATTTCCCAATGTTCATCTGGGTTTCCCATAGAACAAACAAGTAGTGGTACATAATTCTGCACCAGTAGCAAGCAATTGGAACACCTTCTGTGTTGTGCTACATTATATTTACTGCTCAGAAGTAAAAGAAAATTGTCACATTTCAAAATCAGTGTGTTTCTGTAGCGTTTTCAAGAAGTGTGGGAAGAAGATCCACTTAAGATATATGCATTACCCATCGTTTACATGCCCAGTAGAGTATAGATTAACTGGCTAATAATTGCTAAGAACTTTGGTAATTTAAAGCAGTGTGTTAATACCTTGTGGAGAAATGTATTAGCATCTTTCTTTAGGATTACATCTAATATTCCCACCTTTGATTTAGCTAAATAGTGAATAGCTAAGTACAGTTGTGCCACAGAAGCAGGGCAGGAAGCAATAACGTGAATGACCTTGCTAATGTAATGAACAGAATGGTTATGAGATGATCCCTGCCTGCTGCTGGTGTTATTTAGAGTAATGTCCAGAGAGACAGAAGCTGTTATTTGTGCCTTATTTTATGGAGCATTTTATAGACCTATAATCTAGATGTGCAGTTAAGGAAAGTGCTAGCAGATATAAAGGCAACATATTTGTTTTGTTACTTCTCTACCACTGCTATCTAAGTATAAATGATTTTGAAGTCTTCAGTCAACTTCAATTCTCATTTCTATGCAAAAGCTCATGTAGCTTAAGCT
>WEIV01024872.1:11529-28137 GCA_013390005.1 Calyptomena viridis
AAAAAAAAAAAAAGGAAAAAAAAGGAAACATGGAGAGGCTTGGAAGGCAAGCAATGAATTGTGGATACCCACCAAGCAGTGTTAGAGTGTTAGATTCAGAAAAACCAGCTTGTGTCTCCCAAGCATATGCTGCTGTAACAACGGCTGCTTGGAGGCACTGTGGAGTGGCAGCCTATAGGGCTGCCATCTGTCCCATTTCAGGCAAGGAAAGCTTATCTTTCTGCAGGAATGGAAGCTGCAAACTGATTGCAATCATCTAGGTCTGGGGTTTCCTTGCTGGTTTATGTTTTTAAGAATGAGTGGCTAGATAACCCACTGCTTTGGCTCAAATTATAAATGTTCACAGTTTGACTACAATGGTTACATTCCAGCGATCAGTATCACGCAGGTACCAAAGTCCTGTTAGGAGAAAATGATCTATGCGGCATTATGAGAAAATCCTACACTGGCAATGGGCTCTGGTTCTTTGTATCAGTCTTTTTAAAATAATTTAAGAAAATTGAAATTTGTTCTGGAATTGTAGGAGGCAAAGAAATGCACTAGGTGAGGTCTCGAGGCCCATCTCTCCTGCTCTGTGCTTTTACAATACCTGGAGTTCAGGCTGAGGGCTCCTTCAGTTTTTTCTAGAAAGACTTCATGAGGCTCTGAATATAAAATTATAGCGGATCAGAAAAGCAGAAGTAATGCTCAGAATACAGCTGATATGTCTTATGTTCCTGTACCAGTACCCAGGCCAGCAGTTAAACCTTTGCATGTTTTTCCTGACTCATTTGCAGAACCTTGATGTGTTCAGCAATCATCAGTGATTTCCCTGCATCCTTGTGGTACCAGGGTTCTGGCAGCACAAATCACAGAAAAAACAAAGGAAGATTAAATACTGTATCTTCAGTTTCTCCCAAAGTAACAGGAATATGCTTAAAATAGGATTCATTTTCAGAGTTGTGATACTGTTGTTTTAACTGCAAACACTCTCTCCCTAACCAGGTCATCTTGATGTACAGAAACATGATCTTCCTTTTGGGATATAAGCAAATGGGTGAAATTAAGGTGCAAAGATAATAGCATACACTGGGGAAAGAGAACTAAGCTTTCACTTCAAAAACATTCTTCACAGAAAGGTCTAGTGGGATTTGAAGTTTTCTTCTGAAAGTAGGTAAAAGTTAGAGGTTTCATTTGAGTTTCAATTTGTAATTCCAGTTCGTTTCAACCCACAACTCAAAGTGAAATTCTAGGATTTTGAAAAACGGGCAAAAACCTGAAAATGTGCATGAAAATGTCACATGCAGAAGTATTCCAGCTGGGGCCTTAAGGCACTATCCATTTTAAAGCTACAATGGAGTTTTGCAGTTTGACCTTCAAAGACTTCTTTGAAATTCCAGCCTTAAGCATCCTGTCCAGTACTGGGCCTCTGTGAAGCTGCAGGACTGTCTCCTTCCTTTTCTACTGCAGATCTATCTTATGCACTTCAAAATTGGAGCAGGAAATGCAATAAATGATAAAATACCTGTCATCTCCTCAAAAAAGTGTTTTCCAGTAGCTACACAAATGATATATGGACATGAAAGCCTCCTTTATGTGTGTTCTGTTAAAAAACATAAACTTCCTAGTTCAAAAAGCTCCTGTTCCAGCTCAGGAGCCTGAGTAACCACCTCTAGGAATGACTTGGAGCTAAGGAACTGCAAGATGGGTTGTTGCTGAGGTGGACAGAGTGTCTTAAAGATTCGTGGATGCTGGTCCTCTTCTCACATGTTGATCTTCTCAAGGCAGCAGGCTTCTGTCTGGATAAACAGGAATTTTTTAGTCTTGGCCACATTCCTGGTTTTTGAAATAAGCAGGTCTGTGAAAGCTCTCTGTGCCTCTAGCAATCTGAAACTCAAATAGAAGAGTGTTCTTTCTTACAGCTTAAAATTTCCTGAGCTCTTATTGTCCCTTCAGTGAGAGATTGATAGGACTTTATACATCAAAAATAGAAAGGCTGTTTCTTCTTGGGATGGAAGTCAGATGAAAATTTCCAATTTAAAATTTTAAAAGAAATATTCACCAAAAATTTTTCATAAACACACATACATTTTTTAATTTTATTTCCAACCATTCAGAAGGTAGTAAGAATAGGGATAATATTATTTATGTTTCCTCCCATCAGCTGAATTCAGAAAAGCTTGGGATTTTATATACAGGCTTGTTTTCATGCAAAAATAACAACTGTTGTGATAACAACTGCTTCCGGCAGAGCAATGCCAGGCTACCAGTGCCTTTGCCCTTCTTCTCTCACTAGTACTAAAGCTCCTCTTCCCATTTTACCCTTGACCTATGTTTTCCCTGTCTTCCCCATCTATTTCCTTCAAAATATACCCTCCTACAGTATTGGAAACTCTTTGCCATTTACTGTTTCCTTTAGTCCTTCTAGTTTTGGGGGGTTTTTCTCCTTTTCTATTGATCTCTGGTTCAGACAGATAAAGTAGTCCCAAGTCAACAGAGGTTTGGAAAAGCAGCTTGGCACTCTGAGGAAGGCTGCATCATTCCCACCAACAACACCCTCAGCACTCATAAAATTTGAAACTTCCTCAGAATCATTAATGAATAAATATGAATGATGTCCCTGCTAACCCAAATCTAATGCTGTAAAAAGAGGATTGCAGACAAGAGAGAGGGTTCAGTGCTTCAACGAGGAATAGGAAACGAACAGTGTCCCCTTCTTTAGTTTAAAGTCACGAGACCAGGATTTTCCAGAGAGAAAATCTGCAAATTAGACCACTACAGCCTTGGTGTCTTTGGTGGAGCACAGTCCTGTTTGGCTATGAGACCAGCTCCACTCAGTTTATAAACCTAAGACCACTTGTTTGTGCAGTTACTTAATCACTGTGAAACAGCACATTACTGTTGTCACATGGCTATACTAAAAGGAATATTTAAAAGGAAGCAGAGCTTAAGGGTAGGATAGGGTTTGGTGATCTGCCAAGCTGAAAATAGCATTTAACAGGCTTTTAATCTATTTCATAGGTTATTGTCCCCATGAGTGCTGTTATAGTCTACAGATAAGAAAAATGAGAACAAAGGGTTATTTTCGCTTACAATTCAGCAGCTGCTGGTATTATTACTGTGTCATTGGTAATCAAACAGAGGTACACTAATAATTGTACCCTTTAGAATGCAGTGTGCAGTAAATATTTGTTGATTTAAAAATAAGCAGGCTGTAGAAATTAGACTACTCTCACTGTCAGAGTTAGCAGATTAAATGCTCACAGAGCCAAGCACCACCACAAGAGAAATGCTTGGCATTTGTGGAAGATTTTGTTGATATCTGCAAGATTGCTCAGGTCTGTTTGCACCAGGGAGAAAAATAGATGTTTGAAGTAAAAATGCAATTAAAATCAAAATTAAACACATGTTTTTGCATTTGAATCCTAATTTGTAGATAGTACGTAATATACTGTTCTATACCTTAGAGATAGGCAATTACCAAAATAACCCTCTACTTGCATCCGTTTGACTGGCTGTAATTACCAGAATACACAAGGTATGAGAAGGAAAATTTTTTATCTTCCTGCTCATCACTCTACTCAGGATGGAGAGCAAGACTTTCCTCACACACTGCAGAGGACCGGTAGATGGCCCAACAAGATGGTTTTCTCCTTATTCAGCAGCATAGGGGAGCTGCTGGAGACTTTCTTTTGCCTTGTAAGGACAGGAGAAGGGAAAAGAGAACTTTCCCTTTCTTGCAATTTTGCCTCTTCCACAGAAAAAGTCATAGTGTGTAGATTGGGATGGCAAGATGCCTTATCCTTAGTGTCTGACAGTTGTCTTCTTAGGACTTGCTCATACTGCAGGTGTTGCACCCTGGAGAACCAGAAACAAGAATGGAGCATGCTGAGTGCATGGGGCAAACTTACAGTGTTGGACAGGCCTGAGCAGAGAGAAGTAATGCTAAGAAGATGAGAAGTATTTTTATCTTTGTTGCACCATAGGACACAAAGTGCATGAGTGCATTTAACTTAATATTAGATGTCTGCTGTGCAGACTCTAACTGGAGCTGTCTAGAGCCAATGAGAAGAATCTGGCATTTCCAGTGCCTGTATTGACTCTCTCATTCAGGAGAGGAAGCAAAGAAGGATCTCAGGGAACACAGATGAGATATGCCCTGTTTCTGTCCAGTAGCAGTAAAGGAAATACAGAATAACTAGCTCAGATGAGTTCATTCATTCTGAAAGTGTCAAAAATTTTTGAGAGACTTTATCTCATTTTCAGAAATGCATTAAGCACATATAAACCTATTTGTTGTTAGCAATCAGCAGGATTTATGTTCCAAAAAGTACTGTACACTTGTAAAAATGTTACCTAAGGTGACTTGCACTGGCCACATGGTAAAACAGGCATAACACTGAGCTACAGCAGACTGCTTTAACAGAGGCTTGGTTCTGCAAGGGGTACCACACTGTCCAAACACTGTAAGAGCAGGAAGTCCAGCTATTTTGAGGTTTCTTTTAAAGATCTTAAAATATTTGGGGAGTCTTTGAGAATTGATGATCATGATGATGATAATAGTAATAGAGCAGCAGGCTACAGACAGTCTTTCAGCTGGGCTCCAAGCTGCATGCAGCCACTACAACTTTCCATACTCAAGGGTTTACCCCTTTAATCACCCTTTGGTTTTGTAAGTGAGAAAAATTCAGACAGTAATAAACTGAATCTGAGCTACACATCTGCTTTTTCAAGTAGTGTTTGGTGCAGGGGCAACACTGACAGATTTCATTACAGCTGCTGTTGCAGGCGTTGATGTATTAACACTGTCATCTCACATGCAGCCTGGATGAGAGAGCCCTTGAGTGAAGCTGAGAGCTTCTGATACCAATGTGGCAAATGATTCAGTGCAGATCATTATACGCATTGGCCTGTTATCTCCTCGACGACGTGTGAGGCTGCGAGTGAGCTGTCTCCTTGGTTCATTATTTATTTTTCCTTAGCTCGAGGTTCTGGCAGCCGAGCAGCCTGGAGCAGAGCTGAGGAGCCCTTTTGGCTCACAGTGTGGAGGAAGCGGTTTGAGACCATGGCACTCGCAGTGTCTCCACTCATGCTGCAGCACTCTGCAGTGTGGGGAGGGCAGGGGTGTCACAGGACATCCCGCAGGGAAGAATGGATGTCTTGCCATTTGTTGTTTCTGCCAAGGCTTCTATTTGGGCTGTTAGCAGG
Source organism: Calyptomena viridis (assembly GCA_013390005.1). Classification (NCBI taxonomy): domain Eukaryota; kingdom Metazoa; phylum Chordata; class Aves; order Passeriformes; family Eurylaimidae; genus Calyptomena; species Calyptomena viridis. Next base: position 16,717 of record WEIV01024872.1, read on the forward strand.
CTCTGCAGTCAGGTGTTTCAGAGAGAAGATTGTCTGTGATCATCCTGAGCATCTATTGCATCTGAGAAAGTTTAAACTCTTTGCCAAGCAATAGGCCTTTCCCTGCTCCCCACAGATAAGCAAAATTAGCTTTGTTTTGTAGGTTGGGAAAGTATAACAGCAAGATGAGGTCATTTTCCTCAGGTCATGTTTAAAAAGTGGTAGCAGAACTAGAAATAAAAACATAAATTTTCCCCCCTGCCACAGTGTTCCAGCCATGCCAGGAATGAACCCCACCAGGCTGGAGACTTTGGGACCTGCAGGTGAGTATTTATTTACAGAAAAGCATGATAGTAAGAACTGTGAGCACAGGACAATAGAAGCATTCCATGCAAATTGCTTGGACAAGAGCTGGTGCTCCAAATGCGCTGTGAGGTGCATTGAGGGCCACCCATGGGCTGGGGCCACCAGTGCCACCACTGCCCAGCACACCCCCGTGGGGACTGCAGGAGGGATTGGCCACTGGGCAGCTCCAGCTCCTCTGTGTGTGCCATGCCCTCACCTCCTGGACTGCGGCAATCCCTGAAAACACAGTGTCCTCCTCAGTACGGCCAGTCCCGTGGCTCATGTAAACTGATAGCACAGTCTTATTTCAGTGAAAATAGACTGTGTGAGTCTAGCCAAGAGTCTGGTTTGTACCTCTCACAATAGGCTTTAGCTTTAAAAAGCCAGAGGTTTTCTGCTTGTCAAAAAAAGCAGACAAAAGCTCCGTCTCTGACAAGAGCTCTCTATAAGCTCCAGCAGCTATTTCATTTCAACTTTCCCCATGAAGAAAACTCTATTGTAGAGCAGGGTGGGGATAACTTGTGTCAAAAGCTTTTTAAAAGTTACTTTGAAAGCATACTTCATCTTCAAAATTTAAGTGGCTTATCCAACTTCTGGCAACTGGAATCAGCTTTCCTTATATTGGTGTGTGGTGTCCTTCATCTAGTCAGCAAAATCTGTCAGCTGAGGCAGCAGTTTTGGGGACAGCAGAAGAGCCAGTCCGGAGTCAATACTACTGAGAATCTGTGCATCATGACTTGCCACAGCCCTGTGGAGGGCTAGAGGTGCCAGCACTTCATGCCTTGTCCTGTTATCTCTGGTGATTAAATTTGAGCCTGGACTTATAGCAGGAGGTAAGGCTGGTGGCCTTATCTCAGCCTCTGTGCCACCAGACCACAAACTGCCAGCAGGTTTAGCAATTTGTTTTGGGTGGAAGAAATAAGGAAGTCCATGTCTGGCATCATAAGGACATTTCAGCTGAGAATTCATAGTAAAACAGCCTGGAGACTCTTGTACGCATCCCACTGCATCCTGCATGGCTGTACCTACTCTTACAAACTCTATTGTGAATACGGTTAGCTTGCTTCCTTAGTGCTGTCTATAATCCCTTTCTTTCCCATCCAAACCCGCTCAGATTCCAATGTGTGCTGGGTATGGGAGATTATTGACAAAAGCTGAGCAAGACACCACATGTGGTGAGCTAATTAGAGGCATCCCAAAATAGTGAATATCCATGACCATGGTAAAATATGGATGAATAGAGCCCAGACATGTAGCTTGCATTGAAAGTGGAGGCAAAGCTGCATAACTGAGCTCTGCACTCTCTTTCTGTACACATTAAGGCTGTTTGCTGAAAACGCCTCGCAACTCATTCGATAAAAGCTGCAAATAATCATTGTTTGTGCAGAGGAGATGAGGAAATGTACGTTTAACACTCTTCAACAACTCCCCTAATGCTGTTAGGGCACTTGTCTATTTTTACACCAATTTAAAAAATGCAGTCCCTGAAGGTCACTCTTTAGGAAAGGCCTTAATTAAGATTTCTGCCTGCAGCAAATTGTATGAAGTATAATACATCACGCTGTAGCAACCCAGATACAGATCATTGGCTACCTTGATCCAGTCATGTGGTATGAGCAAATATTACCATTTTCTTATCATCAAGGATAATTTTACAATGCGAACAAAAAATTAGCAGCATCCAGGTTTTCTTGAAATATCCATGAAAAGACAGAAAAATGTCTGCTATTCAGGCTAAATAAAGCATTCACTTAGGGAGTGAAGGTCAAATGGAGACATAAACTTTACTGACAGAAAAATGCAAATCTCCTTTGCATCATAAATATTAAAAACAATACTCTTTAAATGGTCTAATTTATTTTTATTAAATTAATTTCTTTCCATCTGTTTTTCTGTTTTGTCCCTCTGGAGCAGCAAGGGCTATTCTTCCCAAACCAAGGGCAAATCATCTCTGCCTGCCAAGCCTGAAAGTTCAGTTTGGATGCATTTCCAAATCAGAACTTTTAAGCCCTTTTAGCCAAAGCACCCACAGCTCTAGCCATGGTCAAAGGCAAAACACTTATGCAGTACCGCATTCCTAAATCCATCTTTTTAACCCTTTCCAGTGTCACTGCAAATATCCACCCACAGTTCTTTATGGGAGAGCCCCTGTGCATTTGTGAGGTTTCATATACACACAAAATCCATTCCTCCAGAGACAGCTGCAACATCATTTGCTCTCTATAAGTACCTGAAAGGTACTTATATTCTTATATTATATGTACCTGAAAGGTACATATATTCTTTCATGTAACAGGATGAGGGGAAATGGCCTCAAGCTGCATTAGGGGAGGTTTAGATTGGATATTTGAAAAATTATTCACAGAAAATGTGGTTAGACATTGGAACAAGCTGTCCAGGGAAGTCCTGGAATCACCATCCCTGGAAGTGTTCAAAAACCGCATGGATGTGGCATTTGAGGGCATGGTTTAGGGTTGACACACAGTGGTGCTAGGTTAACAGTTGAATTCAATGATCTTAGAGGGCTTTTCCAACTTTAGCAATTCTGTGATTCTGTGATCAGTGTCATAACAGCCACTCCTTTCAAGTTTTGAGACTTCTATTTCTATTCAGCAGCAAATCTTCTATTTTTGATTCTGTCCATGCCCCATCATCCAAATAATTATTTCAGTTTCCTGCCCTAGATAAATTATTTTCATAGTGAAAAAGAGCCTATTTCGGATCGCCCTTTACTTCCCAAGAGGAATGTTCATTCATTGGAAGTATGGATAAGTACTCACGTGTTGTTGGTGATGGTGCCTGTGAAACCACAATCCTATTGCAAGAAGAGAGAAAGACAGAGGTGCTTATTAATGAAAAGAGTGAGTGGTTTAATTAAACATGAACTAAACCCAGCTGTTGCTCTCAAATGTCATAGGTTGACTTATTAGGGACTCTTGAGTCAGGGGCAATGGACTAGAAAAATTCACACAACTACTGATCCTCTTTCCCACACACAAATTACAAGGTAGATTAAAACCAAGCCCTGTAGTGGGTTGGTTGTGATCATGGAGTTTACTTTCAGCTGGAATTAGCTATCAGCAAGACAGGAGGATCGCCGTCTCCCCATTTTGAGACCAGGCAGCTTTCAAGGGGGAAGAGGAGTGAAATCAAAGCCTTCAGTAGCCATGATCTGTTCCCTTCCATTCTCTCATGTTTGTTCTTAGCACTGCTGATGCCCAAGCAGAAGTTACTAAGAACTAAAGAAAAAACTTGCAGATATTCCTTCCTAGCTGGAAATGTCCCTGAATAATCTTTTTCTTTGAAATCTTCCCACTGAATAGTCCGATGTTACCTCAATAATACTTTTGCCCAAAGATCAGTATTTCCCAACTATCTCTCCTCCTTCTTTACTGCATGGCTGCAATGTTTCGGGCTCTGTTTTCACTGTAACAGCTGCAATTATAAGGAAATGACTCTTGCAAGAATAGTCAAGGGGCACTTCCTCAGAATGCCCCTAGAAAATGGCAGATATGCACCCATCACAGATCACACCTTTCTCTAGTTAGATCAGGGATCACAACCTGCTAAATCTGGCCTAGTATACACCAAGAATACATTGTTCTGGGTCAGCACAAGCTGAATTTGTTGGAAGTCTTCTAAAACATGAGATGTTTTTAAAATGACTGGGAAAGGCAAGGAGGAATGTGCATTCATAGGAATTGTAATCTGCATGGAACTGTATCCCAAACCCAAGCACTATCTTTCTCTGAACTGCAGAGAAATTACTACTTGGTCTCCATAATGTGAGCACTTGAAAGGAAAAGAAAAGGAAAAATGGAAAAAATTCTTCTTAGACTTTAAAACTGGAATTTATTCTAATGTAGTTTTTCTTTTTTATTTGTTTTGGAGGAAAGCATTTCTCATTACCACCTGACAAGTCAGCGAAGAGTAAGTTAGTGTTTTAGCCTTGTGCATCATAAGAGGCCAGTAATCAACCGCCCCCAGAGTCCTGGTAGCATTTAATATTGCATCTTTTTAAGACATGGCAGCATATGTGGCCTTGAGAATGTGAGGGTGAATGACAGCAGTGAGTATTTAAAAGATGCCTGTCTTCAAACACAAACCAGACAGTATTCTTCCTTTTCTGATACGCAAAATGCTTCTGTGATACAGAGCAGTTAGAAACAAATGACAGTAGCATTTCAAAGCAGTCAGTACAGCAGTCTAACTACTTTATTGTCTTTCTTTCATTACTTAACTTCACTGTTGTGTTGAGGGAGGGTTTTAGTAAATGACATGCTGCCAGAAAAATGAATGATAGATAGATAGATAGATAGATAGATAGATAGATAGATAGATAGATAGATAGGAAAATCTTCACTTGAGCAAGGGGCAGTTTACCTGTGACTTTCTTGCATGCTGCTTTTCAAACATATTGTCAAGGATTTTTTTCTTCCCTTTGCAGCCAAATCAGAGAAATATAGCCTGCTCATGAGAGATAATATTGTCCTGGGAAATATCCATTGGATTAATGTATTTCTACTGAAGCTAGCAGGAAATTGTGTTTCAGTTTGTGCTTATGCACTTATTGTGAATACGTCATACTGAGAACAATTTGTTAAACAAGAAACATAGGATGTGAAAAAAAATCAAAAGGAACAATAAACTGGAGATGTCAAGTTCTGTGATAGGCTTGATGTCTATCTGTATTGTCAATAACCCTGATGCCAACAACTGACTCTCTGCATTCTTGTTTTATAATGAAACAAAGAAGATTGTGCTTTTGTGAGTTATTTACTAGTCCATCTCTAAGATGGACTCTAAGATTTTCTATATAAACTCTTCCAGTGCTATACTCTAGTAAATAGCCTTTGGATGACATCATTATAGTCATTAGCTCTATAATGACTCTTACTTACTTAAGCAAGTAACAAAGCTTTATCTGTAATGCAGCTGCTTATGAGCAAGATTTATCTTCAGGATGGGACAATTCTGAGCATGAACAGGAGCCATGAGAGTCAAGTCTGAGTCAGGGATGTTAGGGCATAGTGGATGGATGGCCTGAGTTAGTCAGACCCCAAGGAGATGTTATCACTAAGTTAAAATAAATTATGTACTAGGGTCATCCACTTCCATGTGGCTGGGATTTTATGGAATATGGCTCCTTTTTTTTTTGATAACTTTTGATGAAGCTATGACAGTGTTCATTCCGTATTTTCATAACATGCTATTGATGGGACCTCAGACTTACTCACTGCTGCAACTGGATGAAATGTTTCCATAGCCACCACCTGCCTCTGTGCAGGAGCATTCCTAGGATTTTGAAAGCTTGTTCAACAGCAGGGGAGCTTGACAGCATGCAATTAAAGCCTCTCCTACTTACAAAAACAGACCTTGCCCTTTTGGGGTAAATTATGTTTGTGTTTGTGTGTATGTGAATATATAGAAATATATGCATAATATGAAGTGAGGTTAGCCCAAAGTAACTGAAGAGGAGAGAATCTGGTTCTTCTTTTTCTGTTTTGAAAGTTAAATATTTTGCTTCAAATCACTGACAGCAGATCTGCATTGGCTCTCTTATGTTTATGCTGGGGTGTGTGTCAGTGTAGGGTACCAGTTCCTCTCTGTAGGTGACACCTTTAAGTGAGAGTTCTTCCTGCTACTGAAGTGTCTGATCCTGTTTCCATGGAAACCAAGGTCAGATTACAGAAGAAAAGATTAGTGGATATTTTTCCCTTAATTATTTTAAAATCTTACCTTATTTTCATCTTTCTGCTGTCCATTTTCATAGCATAGAAAGGAAATATGTTCTATTTCTACCTAGTAATTATGTAGCACCACCTCTATGTGGATGTACGCATACACACACACACACACACACTCATATGTATATGATGAGACCTCTCCAAAGTTTACCTGAAATTTAACAGAGAGAACCTTAACTTCAGGTATGTTTTATTGTTTGCATATCTGTCTTCAGCTTTAGAAGGGTAATAATAAATATGATTCAATGAAACATGAGCAGCACCAACAACCCCAAGTTATAATAGTTCTTGTGTAGTTTTGGCTGCTCAGCAGTTGAGACAAATTACTTTGACATTGGAAGCAAATGAATTACTCCAGGGCAGTGCTGCTGCATCATGTGGGGCAGTTATTAGGACCACTTCCCTGTTGCATTATCAGTAAGTTCAACCTTTGATTGTTCTTCTTTCCTTCCACAGCAAAAATGGCATATTTCTAAGGGGCCTGAGAAAAAGAAATTCTACTTGCTATCAACAGTTTTGGGGATATGGCATTGAGAAAGTGGCCCATGTCACCACTGGAAAATAGACTGGAAAACTTGTCACCACAAGAAATAATTTAATAGAGCTGATAGTGTATGAAATTTTATGTGTTTTTGATGGGCTCTGCCTCAGCTAACATTAGGCATGAGGTCTGAAGAACTTCCTGCAGTAAAATGATAAGGGAGAAAGACACATCCAGAGGGAGTCTGCCCTGTCCTGAGCCAGAGGTATTCAAGGCAATTAGCTTAAACATTGACCTTTCAGGTGGATAAGGCTAGATAAAACAGTAGGGTAGGATTTCAGAAATAGACACTGAACACATAGAAAAGAAATAGATAGAGGTGCTTGTACACTGAAAAATCCTCCTTACAAATATATCTGTATTGGAACCAATGTTAAATACCAGGGCTGGCCTTCATAAATGTAATGTCTCACATTAGCTGCATTTCGTATTTACCTTTCTCATATGCTTTTATGACAAAATGAAAGTATTACTATTGATCTGTCCATACAGAATATTTCCCTTGTCTTTTCCATGGGAAAAAAACCTACCAATTTTTGAGGGGGGAAAAAAGAAAGAAAAAAAAAGAAGTAAAAGAAGAAAAAAAAAAAAGATAAAGCTCTGTCTTTGCTTTCATGCTAGCTGGCAGGAAATTTTATACCTTGGGTTTTTATTTTATGCTGAAACTCATATTGCTATCAAGGGCACACTCTACAACGCATTCAGTGTCTAGAAAAGCAATTAAATTCCTCCTGGGTGTCAAAAAGTAACCTGGCTGTCAGCACTGAATGTGCAGACAATCCCACATCAGTCAAGATATCAGAAAAGTGACCAAGTGAACAAAGTAAGAGAAATAAAAGCAAGGGGTTGACACTTGAACCAATGTAGGTTCCTTAAGCTTGTATCCAGCCAAGGGAATGGGCATTTGGATAGAAGTTTTGAGAGAGAGGATAGAGGCTGTCGGTGCTTTCACATGACAGGGATCTAGTGTGAAGCAAGAAGAGAAACAAATAGTCGTGGGCCCATCTTTTCTGCCGGGTAAATGATTCACCTTCACAGTGCTGAGTTTGTAAGCATGCAAGAGTTTTCCACTGTGCCTCAGTCCTTTATAGATCCAAGAATAAATGGAAATAGCCACAGAAAAAAAGGTATGGGTCAGAGTCTGTAAGTGTCCATTAGCTTGCTGTGGATGAAGATAAACCATCCTCGATGTTTCTGGGTAAGTGTGATGGACTCCCAGAATGTGTTGTCAGTCTGCCCTGGAGACCCTTCCTTGTGTTTCAGCTTCCTCCTGAAAATGCTCAGTTGTGTCAATCTTTGATACAAGAAACTAGTTAAGGCAAGTGTCATCAGATCACTGAGCTGGAAAAGTACAGAAAACCCTGTTGCCTGCTGAATGAGCATTAGGCTCAGCTGAAGCCAGACGATGGGAGCAGTGCAGAGAGTTTTTACTGAAAACAGTATCACTTGAATGTTGAGCTGCTGTATTAATTAATTGGGTATGCAAGTCAGGGTTTTCCAGACAGTAAATCAACTTCATAACAGGTTATTCATGAATAATTTCAACCTGTTTTTCCATTATTAATAATTATTTGTACAATAATATGACATCGAAAGCCCTAATAAATGTAAGATTTCATTGTGCTGGACACTCTACAAACAACACAATAAGGGACAAGCTGATAAGTCTTTTTAGTCAGCTGCATGAATTGATCAGCATTACCTGGAAAGACTCTCCTACCATAATAGGATTTCACTGAAGAACTGTCTGAGAGTAAAGTGTCTCAACCTTATTTCCAGGGGATCCACAGGCCTTTTCAAGCTGCCCAGAAATATCAAAAAGAGGGTCAGGACTACATGACACTACAGTAAAGGGGAAAGGCAGCTTTTGGTAAACCTGGACACATGGGGACCTTAATCTATCAGGTATGGATGCAAGCCTCAATAAAGATCAGGAAGGTCAAAATGCAAAATGAGGCAGGTCTTTTGTAAAAGGGACATTATGGTTACTAGTGATATCTTGCTCTTCTCACGTATAAATTTTTTGTCTCTCTTTGTTCATAAACACTGCACTGAACTCAAAAAAATTCCCTGAAGGAAAGTTTAGTGTTGCTATCCTCCTTTATGCCCACATAAAGCTTTGATTTTATCCAGGTGATGGTTTTATCCAGGTGATGCTTTCTTACAGCCAAACTAAAAAAACGAAAGTATACATGGCTTTCCTTAGAGCCTAGAGCTAACTGCCTGACAAATATCAAGTGTAACACATATTTCAGCTAGAGACAGGAAAGGCTGGTGATCTGGGTAGCTGACAGGTGATCAGATTAGAAAAAACAACAAACCCATCCTTGAGACTCATTACTAGACTACTACTGTAAAAGTGTAGCCAAAGTATTGTATTTGAAGAGGAGAATCAAAACTGCCAGTTTCAGTGAGGTGACTGGACCAGGGAGTGGTGTGAATGCCTTGGCTTAATGGACTGATCTTGAACTCAAACCTACTTGGTTTCATTATACATCTTAGTGGTTTGGTTTTCATGCTTTGCTTGGTTTTTTGGGGTTTTTTAGTGTGCATATCTTATTCTGATGTTCCTTGTACCTTATTACAGAGGAAGGACCAAAACTAATCCTTTCTAATCCTGATAAATTTCACAGGATATTTTCTTTTCTTTAAAAATACTATAATGCTGTAAGCTTTAAAAATAATTTGCATTTTTCAGCCATTTTAGGGAGCCTATGTTGAAAAAAACTAGGAAAGAAAGTATTGTTTCTGACAACCATACCATCCTAACACATTAAAAACATATTGTCTGAGAAGTGATGGTTATAAATAGCTGGCATTGTAGCTCAATACATTAGTGTGCTAGTCTTTGATTCCTCTATAATTACAGAATGAAAGCTTCAATCCCTACATTGGGTGAGCACTTAAAATTACAGCTGAGGTAGTAAATTACTGGTCCTCAATGTCCTAGTCAGACAGATTGCTTTCAGTTCATAAAGAGAAATTCAGTGTTGTGTCAGAGACAGATTTCCCAGTGAGCTTATTGTCTTCTGTTTAAAACTAGTAGGTGAACTAAAGGAAATACTAGAACATTTTAAAATGTAGCAACATAAGCAACAATTCTTATTTTGAAAAACAAGCAGCAGCAGTGTTGCCTCAAAATGTTCACATTGTTCATATTGATTTTCGTTTTACACATCCCCTGGAAAAAAATGTACCAGATAATAGATTGTTTTTATTACTTTCACTGGATGCTGTATCAGTAATGGGTTTAACTCTTTCAGTGTTTGGTCTTCTGAACCTGTTGATGGACATTTGATTCAGAGTGTCATTGTGTCAGTAGGAATTCTAATAAGCACAAAAAAACCCTGGGAAACACTGCAGTGAATTCTCGTTCTAACGAATTTAGTCTTCTAACAAACTGTTGTCTTCTAAGGATTGTTTCTGAAACATAAAATAAAGCTAGGTATTAGGCCTGGAGGTTAATTTCACCCTTTTAAAAGCACTACAAAATACTCTGAATTAAACTCTTTGGCTATTGTCTATCACAGTGTCAGACAATAATGTAACTACAGACTGAGAAAAGTCATATATGTCACATATATACTGTGCCCACTTAAGCAAGACAGATTTGTGCATTGATACGAAAGTGTGTTCTCTTAAAGCGATATTTGGGTCTGTAAGTAGCTACTTAATGCGAAACTTCTCATTGAACATCTTGGATCACAGTGTATAATGGTTTTGATTTTCACATCAGTGTGAATTNTATTCTGATGTTCCTTGTACCTTATTACAGAGGAAGGACCAAAACTAATCCTTTCTAATCCTGATAAATTTCACAGGATATTTTCTTTTCTTTAAAAATACTATAATGCTGTAAGCTTTAAAAATAATTTGCATTTTTCAGCCATTTTAGGGAGCCTATGTTGAAAAAAACTAGGAAAGAAAGTATTGTTTCTGACAACCATACCATCCTAACACATTAAAAACATATTGTCTGAGAAGTGATGGTTATAAATAGCTGGCATTGTAGCTCAATACATTAGTGTGCTAGTCTTTGATTCCTCTATAATTACAGAATGAAAGCTTCAATCCCTACATTGGGTGAGCACTTAAAATTACAGCTGAGGTAGTAAATTACTGGTCCTCAATGTCCTAGTCAGACAGATTGCTTTCAGTTCATAAAGAGAAATTCAGTGTTGTGTCAGAGACAGATTTCCCAGTGAGCTTATTGTCTTCTGTTTAAAACTAGTAGGTGAACTAAAGGAAATACTAGAACATTTTAAAATGTAGCAACATAAGCAACAATTCTTATTTTGAAAAACAAGCAGCAGCAGTGTTGCCTCAAAATGTTCACATTGTTCATATTGATTTTCGTTTTACACATCCCCTGGAAAAAAATGTACCAGATAATAGATTGTTTTTATTACTTTCACTGGATGCTGTATCAGTAATGGGTTTAACTCTTTCAGTGTTTGGTCTTCTGAACCTGTTGATGGACATTTGATTCAGAGTGTCATTGTGTCAGTAGGAATTCTAATAAGCACAAAAAAACCCTGGGAAACACTGCAGTGAATTCTCGTTCTAACGAATTTAGTCTTCTAACAAACTGTTGTCTTCTAAGGATTGTTTCTGAAACATAAAATAAAGCTAGGTATTAGGCCTGGAGGTTAATTTCACCCTTTTAAAAGCACTACAAAATACTCTGAATTAAACTCTTTGGCTATTGTCTATCACAGTGTCAGACAATAATGTAACTACAGACTGAGAAAAGTCATATATGTCACATATATACTGTGCCCACTTAAGCAAGACAGATTTGTGCATTGA